>JAPVLO010000281.1:0-257500 GCA_027257055.1 Cephalopachus bancanus | reverse complement strand
CCTCGTGCCAACATAATTAAGGTGTATTATTTGTCAGGGAGGTCAGCGGTGAACAAATGTCCTAGCAAACCGAGAATGAAAGACAGGCAACGGGCAGATAATGAAATTCAGGGATGACAAATGGCCGCGGGCCTGACACCGTGGCGTCTGACAGGGAGACACCCGGCCGCTCTGACGCTTCTCCCCATGCTCCGGGAGGGGCTTGGATCGGGCTTTCCGCAGAAAGGGCATTGCTGTCAATGTCACTCCACTCCTCGCAGGAAACTAGCAACACCCACCATGGCAAGAGAATGGCAGGCCCAGGCAGAACTCCTCGCAGGACGGTTTGTGATGTGCACGCCCTTGGCGACATCTGTGTCCCACCACACTGGTTTCCTGGCCTCCGTAGTGCCTGACCTGTCCACACTTTCCCACCACTTGTCTGTGGCCATCGTGCAGACAAAGCGCCTCCGAGTGACCTCCAGGCCTGCGATAGCCTTGGCCAAGCACCCCACAGCTCAGAGCACAAAGCTTCCCGAGCAAAGCGAAGATTGAGTCGTGTACCCGCCAAAAAGTCTCCCAAGTGACCAACCTTAGTTGTTCCCAGACGCCAAAGGCTTAACCACCCGCGGAATCACACCCGGGCCTGCCACTTCCCTAAGGTGAGTGCATGAGGTCAGGATATTTGACAGACTTGAATACTGGGGCTTATCAAACCTTACAAGAGAAAGGCTGCCCGTTCCTGGGCCAAGCCAGCTTCCTTTCTGAAAAAATATTTGCTCGGCTGTTACTCTGGTGTCCCCTCAGGCATACCACAGTGGGCCATGTCACCGTCCAGGGAGCACGCGCTTGCTGACACAACCAAAAGCCGTGATGCAGAACACGGTGGGAACTCAGTGATCCCGTTGGGAGCTCAGGACAGACAGGTCGAACGTCGGGTGGGGTCTCGAGCAGGAAGCAACGATGATGGTGAGATGGGGGGTAGGGATCCTCCAAACACGGACGCGCACGCACGCCCGTATGTGTGTGGGTGTGCACACATGAAAGACAGGCATGGGAGTGGAGGGGAGCAGAAGCGTCTAGAGGAAGCACTTTGAGAAGAGGCGGCGAGACCCTCAGGAGGAAGGGGGTGTGAGGTGTGCAGGCCGAGTGAGGGCAGCGTGGCTGGAGGACGGACCGAGGACGGCAGCGACGTGAGGGCGGGAGATGGGCAGGGTCAGCCCTGCGAGGCCAGAGGGTCCTCCCAGAGACTGTGGCCTTCACAGGCCTCTGAAGCTAGAGGAACACCGGAAGGAAGGCCGACACCAGCCATGCGTCCGGGCAGACCACGTGGGAACGAGTAAGGCGCCTCATTTTCAGAGGTTCTTTCACCTCAGAAAAATCCTGCCTGGTTCTCTGGAACAACTCTAGGAGAAGGCACAGCTGGTGATCCAGCCACTAAAAGTCAGGCCACCCCAATGTCTTCTTTCTTTACCAGAAAGCTTTTCTGCAAAAGCTCCCACAGCGGGAGGGGACCTGAAGGGGTGGCCCCAGCCTAATGTCTTCTCAACATCATCATGGCTTTTCTTACCGGACCCCAAAGGCCCTTTCCACAGGGGAAGGCAACTCGCGTGAGCCCCTGCTGTATGGTGGGTGCTGCACTGGGCATTTCTCCTACGTTCTCTTACCCTAGTCTTCACGAAACGTGACGCGAACCGCTCACTTCTTACCCGAGAAATAGAGGGGAAGTAAACCCGCAGCCTGGGCAGCACCCGAGAGGCCTGAGGCTGCGTCCATCTAACTGCGTCCCTTGTGCTCTCCCCAGTGAAGAGGGTGGCTTTGTCCACCCTGGCCCTCCCTCCCGACAAATGAGGCCTCCACTTTAACCAGTGGTATGGAAAAGGACAGGGAGGGTCTATGCAGACCGCCAAAGACGCGCACGCCGACATGCCAAGTCCACTCAGGTTCCTTCAGGCCAGCAAGTGCCTCTTCTTCCCGCTTGGCTCCAGAGCGATTCTCTGTCGGGTGTGCTGTCCCGTGAACAGCCTCCTTCTTGGTCTCGACTCTAACGATGGCACTCTGCCTGCTCACCGGCCTCCAACTTGGCCCTCTGCGTCCGCAAGGCCAACCCGATATTGCCCCCAGAGTGACAGAAAGTGTCCGTTACAAAAAACCGTGCAAGGACTTTAAGCTGAACCCAAGTCTACCCATGTGCTGATTGTTCGTGTATGTTGGCTAATGTATCTTGGCATGATGCGTTATGCTGGGCATGACAAGCAATTCTGAGACAACGTTGGGATTGGCCGTTTTTTTTTTTTTTTTTTTTTTTTTGAGTGGGAATCTCACACTGTTGCCCAGACTGGAGTGCAGTGGCCACTCCTGGCCACCGCAGCCTCGACCTGCTGGGCTCTGGCAATCCTTCCGCCTCAGCCTTCTGAGTAGCCGGAACTACAGGCGCGCACTACCACGCCCGGCCAATTTTTGATTTTTATTGTAGCGATGAGGTCTCGCGAAGTTGCCCAGCTGGATCTCAAACCCGTGGGCTCAGGCAATCCACTCACCTCAGCCTCCCAAAGGCGTGGGATTACAGGCTGAGCCACCAAGCCCAGCATGGGATTGGCCATTTTTAAAAGCCTAAAAACTGTTGACAATGTCTAGGATGTCATTTGTCCATTTCAAAAATAAGTGTGTTATTCCAATAGCAGATTCGCTTGTGCGTGCATGAGTGTGTGTGTGTGTGTGTGCGCGCATGAGCATGTGTTCAATATCTTTCACTAACACTTGGGATGTTCCCTAGGGGGAGCAACCTCTTGTTTCTAACAAGCAAAAGGACCATGAATGTGACTACAGTGACTGCTACATGGAAGCATTTAATCTACATTTACGTGAAGCATTCTTCACTAGTGTAAGTCATCACTCGGGCACCATTATCACAGAGCTCTGCCTCAACTGTGGTTCCCAGGAGGGCCTGACCGTTCTTGTCTGTTTCTTCTTGTTATTGTTGGGTGGCGAAGAGAAAAACCAAAAGTGCTCTTCTTGAGATCATGTTCTGAACCAGGAATCTACAGATGGAGGGGATTCGACCCTGACACCTCCGAGCACACACCAAGGGCTTTGTGGCACCTCCAGCCCCTGGGAAGCAACAATTTCTCTCACCTCCACCACCACTTTATTTTTTAAAAAAGTCTAAGCAACAAGGGGTCCAACTCCCACAGCCCATCCTTCTCCCAGGTACACGGGCTGCCCACAAAGTATCCTCATGAAGAAACTAAGGCCCACCGGGTACACCGTTTGCTGTGGGAAGAGCACAGCAGGGCTTTTTCCGGGGGAGCTGAGCCCCTTGCAGACAAGATGAAGCCCCTCATCGAGAAGCCAGTGCTGGACGAGCTCGGTGGCTCAGCCTGTAATCCTGCACTTTGGGAGGTCAGGGTGAGTGGATTGCCTGAGCCTGAGGGTTCGAGACCCACCTGGGCAACTTGGTGAGACCTCATCTCTACGATAAATCAAAAAAAAAAAAAAATTAGCCAGGCGTGGTAGCCCCAGGTAGTTCCAGCTACTTGGAAGGCTGAGGCGGAAGGATTGCTGGAGCCCAGCAGGTTGAGGCTGCGGTGACTGGGAGCGGCCACTGCACTCCAGTCTGGGTGACAGAGTGAGACTCCAACTCAAAAAAAAAAAGAAGAAGAAGAAGCCAGTGCTAGTGTTTCCTTGGCTGTTCATATCACTACAAAACCACCCATTGAAAGGTAACTTGTGTCAACCTTCCCCGTGAAGACACTTGGTTTTTTCATTTCCAGTGAATAGCATGGTGATGTGTCATGTGTTTTAGCTATCAATATTCAAAACACTTAAAATTGATAGGCCTTTTAAAGCTATGGCCACGAACCGGGACTTGCCAATATTTCTAATGGAAGTCTCCAAAAGTACGTAACAATACATATATTGACTTCTTGTTTCCATGAGTATCAAGATTAATTGTCCCTGTAAAGGTAAATACATATTGACAGAGGTTTCACTTGGGTCCATATTTCCCACTTGGTTCAATAAATCTTGGTATTCACCTCAACGCGAGTCAATATCAGATGATTATTAATTCATGGTGTACTCAACTAGCAGCCAAAGCTACAACTTAACATATAGAACGCAGTCCAGCAGACCAATTTACGTTCCCATTAATACTCGGGATGGAAAGCCATTGTTTGATATAACGAAAATAACAGCGCAACTACTGGTACCAGGCATTTAAAAGACCTGCTGGTCGTCATTCTATTCCATTTGGATTTGTTTATTATAGAAAAAGTGATACCTTTTATCTCACAATTCAAAGTTTTGGTTTGCATGTGATCCCATTATTGTGTGCGCTTACTGGTGAGCTTTGAATATGTATAAATTTGAATATATACAAACATATAAATGAGGAAAAAAAAAGAAGGAGGAAAAGAGAAGAATTTTTTTTAAAGAATAAGAAAGAAGAGAGAAAAAGGAAAGGGAGAGGAAACAGAGTTGAGAAGAGGGCCAAAGAAAAAAATGGCTAGAATTTATATATATAACATATATACATATATATTCACACACACACACACACAAAGAAGGTAATAGCATCAGAGAGAAAAAAATTAAAACATCACAAATGATTAGTGTGTGCTTTTATAAATTTCTGCAAAAAGATATTTATTTCTCTCTAATAGTCTTCTCCATGTAGATGCTTCTACCCCACATCATAAATATCCCAGCTTTTTTATTCAAGATTTTAAATGCAAATAGCTATTAGTTTATATAAATACCTCAAAGAAAATGTAGAGCAAAACAATGTTATACAGTAAATGTAGGAGAAGTTCACGAGAATTTTCTGCTAAAATCCCAGCTAATAATGGGGAAAGCAATTTAACAGTAATAATAGGTGGGTGCTTGCTTCCCATGAAATGATGGCACTTTTTATTCTCTATGAAGACACATGAACATCAGCAGACAGGCTGCTTAAAATAAATTGCTCATCAACACTAGAAATTGACAAGCATATCAAAAGAGTTATTGATCTTCACAGCGCACCAGCTCAGACACATCTGTCAGAAAGCAAACACTGGCCACAAGTGGTGATATCAGCTGTTTCATATTATTCAGGGAGAATTCTGCCCATGAAGGGGCTTCAGGCTCACAATCCTGAAACACTGCATTTCCGATCTTTACTGTCGGCTCTTTTAAATCAAAGCAAGGTTAAAAACATCTGTCTTTTGCCTCTCCAAGTGTGCTGTTAGCCATAACGCGTTAGTGTCTGTATTAACTGATCGCTTCATAGTCAGTAAACTATTTTAAATGTGAAATCTCTCTGAGATAGAATGCCTTTTCTAAAAATTACACATCATTCACGCATTTAAATTCACAAACCAAAAAGAAGTGGAGGTGATTTGGAAGACAGGGTTACAACAAAACATCTCTGGGTATTGAAGATGCTCCTCTGAACCGCAAGGGGAATCTTGGAGGTGAAAGGAAACTTGACGATCATGTCATCCAACATTTTCTCTTGAAAAAGAGGGGAACCAAAGCACGAGGGAAGACACTCGGCTAATTAGGAACAAAGGTAAATGAGAATTCAGACCTCCTTATTTTATTAAAAAGGCAGATGCCTTTCCTTCACTTTTCACCCTCCAAAGGCACCTTCACAATGAAATAGACAGTGTTACATGTAGTTAATAAATCCCCCAGCAGAGATGACTTTGAAATGTAAGATTTTCAACTGAGGCGTAAATTCGACTCTTCCTACACACACACACACACACACACACACGCGCGCGCGCGCACGCACACACAGTCCTAGATGATACTGACAAGTTTGATGTGGTTTTAGGTATGGAAATATGAAAAGCCCAGGAGTACAAACGATAAACTCTCCATTTCTGCTCTTAACTATTCTTTATGTTTTTTGTTTGTTTGTTTGAGTTGGAGTCTCACTCTGTCACCCAGACTGGAGTGCAGTGGCCGCTCCCAGCCACCGCAGCCTTGACCTGCTGGGTTCCGGCTCTCCTTCCGCGTCAGCCTTCCAAGTAGCCGGAACTACAGGCACCTGCACTACCATGTCCGGCTAATTTTTGATTTATTGCAGAGGTGAGGGCTCGCCAAGTTGCCCGGGCGCGTCTCGAACCTGTGGGCTCAGGCGATCCACTCACCTTGGCCTCCCAAAGTGCTGGTATGACAGGCTGAGTCACCGAGTCCAGCACTCTTAAATATTCTTTAAAAACAAACAAACGACAACAAGATGATACTGAACCTTCTCTAAAATCCTGAGTCGAGCCTTGAATAAAAGTGAGGACAGCCAATGATGAACCAGCACGTAGAACGACACTGAAACCAGAGAGCTCATGATCTATTCCAGGACTTACGAGTTTTCCAGCTGAAGCATCGGGTCTCTTCAGGAGAAGAGAGCTGAAGTCGGAAGACACAAAGCAGAGGGCAGGTCCTTCTGGGCACTCAAGAACCTGCCCGGTATCTTCCCGGTAAGCCACGAAGAAGAAGATCACCTTGTCATCCATGCTGAGGAGTGGTGGAAGAAAATGACACTGGATGCACAAAGGTCCGCTGAACACGTTTTTTTATCATCAGAAGAGGAAAGAGAACACTTGAATAACTAACCAGCTGGAGTTATAAAGAAGGAAAAAGCTGTCCACGGACATTTAGGCTTGGGATAAAGAATGAGGAACTGGTTCAAAAGGTCAGCATAAATTCGGTCTGGGGTCCCCCAACTGCAGAAACAAATGCAAAACTCTCTAAAGTCATGCAGTCTAAATATAGGTGCCACAGGCTTCCCCCGAGAAAGCCTCATGAACTGAGCTCACAGCCCAAAATTACAAAACATACAAGCTCATGCCCTCCTCCAGGAGACAGAATAAGCAGACGGAAGGAACCCCAGGATGAGACGTGACCTGGAAGACCTGTAGGATGATTTCATAGAAATTTTAAAAATTTCTTTGACCATTAAAAATACAAAACAAGGATCCAAACCAAAGGAAACAAGATGTTATTTTTCTAACGACAGAGTTACAAAAAAAAAAAAAACTAAGCAGAGCTTCATGATTTTAAAAACACAGCAACTGTAAGGGAGACATCAGTATACGGGCTGACGCCGAAAACTGAGCGAAGAAACCGGAGAGAGAGTTGAAAAGGCAGACTGCTGGAGAGGAACCACTGCGACTGACAGCAGGGTAATGAGCGACAACCACCGAAGCTGTAAAGATGGAAGACGAGCACCTGCGTGCCGGAAGGAAATAACTGTCAACCGTGAATTGTGTGGCCTGAAAAACTATTACTGAAAAATGAGAGTAAAATAAAGATATTTTCAGACAGACAAAGGCAAAGAGAATTTACTACTCACAAAGCATTGCTAAAAGAATACTAGAGAATGAACTTCAAAAAGAAACGCACTGAGCCCAGGAGGAAGGAATAGGACGCAGAAAACAATGGTGAGAACGCAAATTGGTAAATCGTGCGGATAAACCCGAATAATCGTGACCGCATTCGTAACGGTGACTCAGTCGGAGTCATAAGCACATCGCGGAACTAGAGCACTAGGCAGTGATCGCGTGTATCGTGGGGGGGTCCCGAGAGGAACATGGACACTGGGGGAGCAGCTGAAGGAACGTGTGTGCTGGGGGGACACCGGAGGGCACGTGTACGCTGGTGGGGTGAGGCACGTGACAGAATATGTACACTGGGTGGGGGGCGCCTGATGGAATGTGTATGCTGGAGGGGGTCTCTGACTCACGTGCGACGTGAGGTTTCGTTAGCTATGCCTATTACCTATCTGCTGGTGCTTATTAAAAGAACACAAATAGAATACAGCAGAGAAAAAAATGAAAACAATAAAGAAAATCCAGCTGATCTTCCAGGGGCGGGAAAGAAAAAAGCAAAACAAGTAGAGACAAGAAGAAGACACAACGGAAAGCCAACACGCGAGCGAAAATAAGATGAAATCCACAAATCCAAGCAGGCCCCTAATCACAGCAGCCAAGAAGAAGAAGCAGGATCTATACTTCAACGTACCATTCCCTAACTCTTGCAAAAGAACAAAAGGAAAGCTTTACCGGGAAGGTACAGCATTTGGAATCCAGAGTCACCCTGCATTTTGGCTTCCAAAAGAATGAAGAAAAAATTGAGAGCATTCCAAGAAATGAACTGACCCATTCACAATGATGATGGCAAACTTCACCACATTCTCCATCATAAGGAAGACCCCAAGTTAGTAGAAACACAGAACATTTGAACAGAATAATTAACAAGTTTCATCAAGCATATGTAGAAGTCTATATACAAAAACTACCTTTCCAGATCAGGTGAAGCATTTACAAAAAATGTGTCACATTTAACCACAAAGAAAACACAATAAATAAAAATTGATGACAAAAATATGACACAACTCTTATGTTTAGGAACTGTAAAGAATTTTAAATAAGATATGGGTCAAAGGAGAAATTATGACAGAGATTATAAAATATTTTCAACTTAATAATACCGAGAGTACTATATACTTTTTGTGAAAAGAGGCTAAACCAATATTATTGAACATTTATAGCCTTGAATGCTTATATTAGAAGTGTAGCAAGATGACAACCAATGAATGGAGTTCAATTCAAAAATTTTCAAAAAGATCAACAGAATAAAAATGGGTTTTTTTTAAAAGAAAAGGAAAAAACCTTTAAAAACAAAACAAAACTTGGGCATTTGACTTAATCCAAAAAATAAGAGGCATATATGAAAATATTAGTAATTTAAACAGGGACATACAGATACACAAGGGTTTTTTTTAAATGCTTAATAGAATACTATGAAGACCTTTAAACTTGAACATCTAGACAAAAGGAGAATTTCCTAGAAAAATGAGACTTTGAAAATTAACTCACAAAGAAAGAGCAAATCTGAATATAACCATTTTAAAAAAGTTGGATATGCAACTGATTTCCAAAATATATTAATCTCATACCAAAGAGGAGTTCTTAAGAGACCTTAAGTAACTGGTTATCTTATCTTACAGAAGCTGTTCCAGAGGACAGAGAAAGTGTAAGTCAAATTTATTTAAACCAAAATATGATGGGTGTTTTGTGAAACCTGACAAGCTGATCATAAAATGAATAGGAAAGAACAAATGACTTAGACAATCTTGATGGAGAGGAAGACAAGATTTGGCTTACAGATATCAAGATACACTAAAAAGATGGAGCAGTTTTGTAAAGTGTTACTGCCATCCGGATGAAGAAATAGACCAAATGATCTGATCAGAGACCCTAGAAATGTGTGGAAATCGGTTTAGGGAAAGAACTAATTGTTCAATAGCTAGAACCAGAACACTTGAGTGACACAAAGAAGGCTAAAACTGGGTTTCTGTCTCGTACTCACACATGAAAATAAATGCCAAGCAAATACCTAAATACATAAGCAAAACAAAATGTTTTTAAAAAGAAAGTAACTATTGGCAGCTGAGGGAAACTGCTGAGGGAGGGGCATACCTCATCAACAAGGGTACCTGCATAATCAGCGTCTGCATACCTAACCCTGATTATACCCCACATCTTTTTTTGGTTTTTTTTGAGTCGGAGTCTCACTCTGTCACCCAGACCGGAGTGCAGTGGCCACTCCCGGACACCGCAGCCTCGACCCGCTGGGCTCCGGCGATCCTTCCGCCTCAGCCTTCCGAATAGCCGGAACTACAGGCATGCGCTACCACGCCCGGCTGAATTTTTGATTTATTATAGAGATGAGGTCTTGCTGCCCAGGCGGGTCTCGAACCTGCGGGCTCAGGCAATCCACTCACTTCAGCCTCCCAAAGGCGCGGGATTACAAGCTGAGCCACCGAGCCCGGCTCCCACATTTTATTATTAATAAAATAATAATAATAATAATAAAATAAACATAAAGAAAGTAACTTTATGACATCGGTCAAAAATAATTTCTAAAGCAAGATGCACTAATGCAGTAAAGCATAAATATATAAAAGTATGAAACGGGGTAGTCACAGATTTGGCTACTTCCAAAGGAGTCATAACGTTTCTGTTAAGCAAAGTTCACCATTAACCGGGTAAAGGACAAGCCACAGGCTGGGAGATGACCTTCAAACACATAAGAATCAAAACATGAGCACCACATAAAACTGAAACAAGTATACCTGCAGGGGTAGGACACATGATGCACCGAGTGAACCCTGGATGGCCAGTAAACAAGATGGTCAACTTTCTTAGTAAAGAGAGAGCACCACACTAGCCCTGCGTGCTCTTTAGACTGTCACAAAGTCACAACTGGTAATACCAAGCACTGTGCCAGGCAAGAGTAAGGGGACATCTAGGGATAGCAGAAGCCCAAGGCAGCTATCAGCAGTTAGACGGTGTATGGACACAAGCTGGTATCAGCTGCAACAGGAAGGACACACGCAACCTTCCTGGCAACCTCACCCTAAGGATCCACCTGAAAAACTCTCACACGTGTACACAAGCCCCAACAAGACGCTCAACACAGCACCGTGACAGCAGAAACAGCCCAACCATTTCTAAGCAGAGGAACAAATTAATAACCTCTGGCATACTCCTGCAATAGAATAGCACACAGCAGTTAAAATGAATCTGTGGAACCTTTATCAGCATGGATTAATCTCAAACACAAAAAAGCAAGTGAAAAAAGCAAGCTGAAGATTGAGATGTCCGGTATAATACCACTTATGTGCATTTTTAAACATACCCAAAGAAGGCTAGGTGAGGTAGCTCATGCCTGTAACCACAGCACTTTGAGAGGCCGAGGGAGGAGGA
Source organism: Cephalopachus bancanus (assembly GCA_027257055.1). Taxonomy (NCBI): domain Eukaryota; kingdom Metazoa; phylum Chordata; class Mammalia; order Primates; family Tarsiidae; genus Cephalopachus; species Cephalopachus bancanus. The sequence continues at coordinate 246,761 of JAPVLO010000281.1, read as the reverse complement.
CTGCTTGAGCCCAGGAGTTCAAGCCCAGTCTGGGAAACATAGCGAGACCTCACCTCCACAAAAAGTCAAAAAATTTAGCTGGGCATGGTGGGGCGTGCCTGTAGTCCCAGCTACTAGGGGGCTGAGGTAGAAAGATAGCCTGAGACCAAGAAGTTGAGGCTGTGGTGAGTCGTGACGTTACCACTGCCGTCCAGCCTGGGCAACAGAGTGAGACTCAGATTCAAAAGATTAGACAGACAGACAGACAGACAGACAGATGGATAAACACATACCAAAAGCGCATTGATGGTGAAATGCACATAGCAAAAGCACAAAGGTGAACATGGAGATACTTTCCACCAAACTCTGGCTATAGGAGATGGAGGGAGATGCAGGCTAGGACTTTCTCTCTAACGATTTCTTTCTTTTCCAAATGAGTTCATTAGCAGACATGCAAAGCATTCATATCTGGGTATATAGGTATCTCTTTGTTTTTTCATACCTTTGAAACATTGAATAATTAAAAATAAAATGAATTATTGAGCACCTAACTGGAAAAAAAGATAACAGACGTTTCTAGTTAGAAACCCAGGCCTGGGGTCACCCCACAGACAACTCTGACTGACACAGGCTCACCCAGGGCAAATGCCCTAACCCAAGGCCTGAAATTTCATCCAGGGCTCATAGTATGGACAAAAGATGACACGACAAAAGCCTCCAGGTTGGTGATTTCCAGACCAAGGCTTTCAAGTATCAGTCATTAAGATAGATAAATGTTATACACACACACATAAACACACTAACATTATTTCACAAAAGAAAAAGCATCATGGCAGAAAAATAGAATCATCTCAGGATAAACAAAAGTCTTTTACATGAAATCAGTTTATCTTCATGAATAACTACATTGTTCTCAACTTTCCATTTTGACTCAGAAGAGAGAAAAATTCCCAGTAGACCAGGAGGTGACCAATGTCTGGGGATCATTTCTTTCAGGAACATAACAGGCATCAAGTGACCAGTCAGAGCCCAGATCACCAACAAAACTAGCTCTATGACAAGATATTTGTGCCGACCTCAAGTGGACTTTAAAAATCGCATGATAAATTTTCATCTTCTTCATTGATCCTTCCAGTTTCTGGTTTCAGTGAGAAACATGGGCTGTCCAAGACTAATGCTATGAATCATATCACATTCATCTATTGTCAATTATAAAAAGTTGGGGTATTTTTGCTGGTTCAAGATATCATTTCAACCACTTTTGCAACATGCCTTGCTTATTTGTGTTTAACTCAGTAAAACATGCAGAGAGTATATGTGAATACTAGAAAAACAATATTTAACCAGGGAGATGAAAGATCTCGACATGGAGGACTACAAAACACCAATGGAAGAAATTGTAAAGGACACAAATGAATGAAAAACATCCCATGCTCATAAATTGAAAAAATAAGCATTGCTAAAATGACCATACTACCCAAAGCATCTACAGCTTCAACGTAGTATGGTCAAACCAAAATAGCCAAAGCAATCCTAAGCAAAAAGAAAAAAGCTGGAGGCATCACATTACCTGACCTCAAATTATACTACAAAGCTACAGTAACCAAAACAGCGTGGTATTGGTACAAAGGCAGACATATGAACCCATGGAGCAGAACAGATAATCCAGAAATAAACTCCCTACCTACAACCAACTGATCTTCACCAAAGCAGACAAAAAACATACATCGGGGAAAGGACACCCCATGCAACAAATGGTGCTGGGAAAATTGGATAGCTACACACAGAAAAATGAAATTTGGTCCCTATCTCTCCCCATATACAAAAATTAACTCAAGATGTATTAAAGACTTAAATATCAGACTTGAAACCATAGAAACCTTAGAATAAAGCCTAGGAAAAACTCTTCTGGACACTGGCCCAGACAATGAATTTATGGCTGAAACCCCAAAAGCAAATGCAACAAAAGCAAAAATAAATAAATGGAACTTAAGCCAAAAATCTTCTGCACAGCTAAAAAAATAATCAACAGAGAAAACAGGCAACTTACAGAAATGGGAGAAGATAGTCACAAACTGTACATCTGAAAAAGGACTAATATCCAAAATCTACAAATAAATCAGCAAGAAAAAAGCAAATAGCTCCATTAAAAAGTGGGCAAACGGTAGGAACAGACGTCTCTCAAAAGAAGATACACAAACCAAACGGCCAACAAACTTAAGAAAAAATGCACATCACTAATCCTCAGGGAAACGCAAATCAAAATCACAATGAGATACCACCTTACACCAGTCAAAATGGCCATTATTAACAGATCAAAAAACAACAGATGTTAGGACAGCTGTGGGTAAAAGAGAACGCTGATACACAGTTGGTGGGAGGAGAAATTAGTACAACTTCTATGGAAATCAGTACGGAGATTTTTCAAAGAGCTAAAAGTAGAGAGACCATGCGAGCCAGCAATCCCGCTACTCGGTATCTATCCGAGGGAAAAGGGGTCAGTAAGCAAAAAGACACCTGCACTCGCATGTGTGTGGCAGCAAAATTCACAATTACCCATGTGGAACCTAAATGCCCATCAACTGACCAGTGGATAACGAGAATGCGGTGTATAAATACCATGGACTACTATTGAGCCATAAAAAAAGAACAAAATAACGTCTTCTGCAGCAACCTAGGAATTGGAGACCAGTCTCCTAAGTGAACGAGCGCAGGACCAGAAAACCCAACAGCGCATGTTCTCATTCATCAGTGGGAGCTAAGCTAAGGGTCTGCAAAGGCATATGGAGTGGTACAACGGACATTGGAGACTTAAGAAGGAGGGTGGGAGGGGGTGAGGGATAAACAATCGCCATCAGATACAACATGCACAGGTGGGGGTGATGGGTCCACTTAAAGTCCAGACTTCTTCATCACTGTACAACGCCTCCATGTGACCAGAAATCATTGTACACCTACAGTCACTGAAATTTAAAAAAAAATACTTAAATTAAATAAACAAATATTAGAAAAATGCTTTGCTTGGGGACTAGACTCCTTAGGGATGAATGCTACTAATCCCAAGTGCGGTACCTTACCATTGGCTTCAGTCCTACTCAGCACAGACACACATTCCGTTTCCCGGGGCCAGTGGCATGACCCTCCTGACTCTGAAGGAGAGTTGGGAAGGAAGACAAAATTCCTCGTGCTGAAAACCGAGATGCGGCTGCTTGGATTTTGCCCCCAAGCAGGGGCAAGGGAGGGTTGGGAGGCAGAAGGAAGTAGCTCTCCATGAAAAGCAAAATGTGGCCTAATGGATCCACTTGACGGTAAGTGGGTCACTTTCCCATTCACTCCTATGCCCAATTCCAAAGCTGTTAGAGAGGCTTAGCCAACCTCAAGGCTAGTCATCCACAGAATATTCCGGAATTTTTATCCTGAAGCATATTTTAAAAGTCTCTTCCTTCAACGTATTTTCACCCTAAGTGGGAAATACACAATAACTGCCTGTGATAAGTATAGAGTCACAAAACGATATAAGAGATCAAGTTATCTGCAGATGTATTTAATACTGTTATTATATAATACTATCTATAATACTATTGTTGGAGAAAGAGAAATCAAGGGATAACTACTAAAATTAAGCCCAATTTATAAACATAAACGTCCCTGCCTCTTTTCTTAAAATGAATAGAAAACAATAGAAAACTGTGTAAACTTGCTGTTCAAGTACTGAACCTCAGCTAAAAATATATATATTTATGGCCAGGAATGGTGGTTCATGCCTGTTATCCCAGCAATCTGGGAGGCCGAGGCAGGAAGAGTTCTTGAGCCCAGGAGTTCAAGACCAGCTTGGACAACATAGCAAGACCTCACTCCACAAAAAAAAAAAAAAAATTAGGCAGGCATGGTGGCACACACCCGTAGTCCCAGCTACTCAGGAAGCTGAGGTGAGAGGATCACCTGAGCCCAGGAGGTTAAGTCTGCAGCAAGCTGTGAACCACGCCACCACACTCGAGGCTGGACAACAGAGAGAGCAATCGACTGAAAAATAAATGGATAAATAACAAAATGTATTTAAGACACTGTACTCTGTAACTTCTCCTTTGCCTCCAGCTATAGCACGCGGCTGCCTTCATTCATTCCAAGAGAGATTTGGGTATTTGCTGAGGACCCAGCACCGGCACTCAGAAACAGAGCCCAGTTTAGTCACACACGATGGTTCAATTTGATCAAGTAGCATGCCTTATAAAATCTGACTCTAAACATCTGTGTAACATTGCCACTGTATTTCCTTCATCTTTGAAATGAATAATTGTAGTTTTTCTGTTTTTGTTTTCTTAAGAGATGTGAACTCACTATGTGGCCCAGGCTGGAGTGCAGCGGCATGACCACGGCTCAACACAGCCTCAACCTCTGGGTCTTAAGCAACCCTCTTTTAATTTGTTGGGAAAGATGAGCTCTCACTCTATTGGCCAGGCTAGTCTCGAACTCTTGGCTGAAGCAATCCTCCCGCCTTGGCCTCCCAAGGTGCCAGGATTATAGGCATGAGCCACTGTGCTGGCCTGAATCACCTTCTCCGACGGCACCCAGAACCCCACCAGAAACGCAGCACACTGCCTCTGTCACTCGGCAGTTCCCTCAGAATCTGGTGGTGAACACCAAACTCTGCTTCGATACCGTCTCACGTACTGATAAACATAGACCCACCCTGGGCAGCTCAAGGTCCCCAGGCGGAAAACGACTGAGCCTGCGGAAGCATCAGCTCCGCACGGAACACTGTGTAGACAGGGCGGCCTGAACTCCATAAGCAGGGAAATGAGAAAGCGTGCCCGAGAAGGCTTGGCAGCAAGAACGAGAGGGTGAAGACTCAGCCTAAGCCACTGAAAGCCTAAGGAGACACCAACAGCAGGGGGGTGGCGCCTTCAACGCGAGGCATTGGAGCCAAAGGGAGGAACCCCAGACACTGACAAGCACACACTTGGAGACAAGATGAATGCGTCCATCCTGACAGTGGTGTGCAGCTAAATTAATCAAAGCACAGTAGCCTCAGCCAGGGAGAGAATGCAGATTTGTGCGGCATTCACCTTTAATGGCAGGTGTGGAACTTGAGACAGATCAAAGGGGGGGTGCTTTGGGGGGAAGGTAATTGTTCGTTGTTACGATCGCACAGCATTCTCACAAACGTAAGCGTGACCGCTGACCACCTCACTGTATTCTCTGCCTGCCTTGTGTTTTACTTCCTCCACTGCAATAATTTAAAACAGGGGACTAACATCCGTTTTTATTACCCAAAGGGAATATTTCATTTTAAGTGTGTTGGCGCTGGTGATTTTCAATGCTGAAGTTTTGAGAGGGAAAATTTTCAGTGCGTACGCTTATGGGAAAAATTAACAAGCGGACAGTCTACACGGCCCAGTTCTTCCTCTCCAGCTCCCCCCAGGGCACCACGAGGCAGCCCAGACACCCAGCCCACTCTGCCTTACTCTCCGTCCAAGCCACCCTGCCTGGCAAAATGCTCCCCTGAGGTCAGACGCCACAAGTTCTAACTGTGGGGGACACCACTAAACCCGGGAACAGACAAAAGGACTTTCAAAACCTTCTCAGAGGTAAGCATTAAAACAAATGAGCTGTTCTCTGACTCAAGCGGCCAACAAATCACAACCCCCTTGGATGTACTCAACAGCAAAGTGTGCCCTGGGCCTCTGAGGCCTTGCCCCTCCCACCCCCACCCATCTGAATCAGCCAACCGCGAGCACCTGGGAAGGAAGAGACAGTGACAGATTCTGGAACACCTGAGAGCGTGGAAGCTCCCAGGGGGGCGATGCTGATTCCTCTTCCTCCGTGGACGTCCCACACTAACCTGTCCCTCCCCGTGACACTGCGCCCCCTGCCTTCTGGTGGACAGTCAGTGATGCTGACCCAGGGCGCGAAAGAGCCGCTAAGCAGCATTGGCCAGGTCTGGAGCTCACACCCAGCTAAATCTCCTCTGCTGTAGGCTGGTCCCTTTCTCCTGCTCTGAGACAGACTTGGAAGACACTGGGTCACCATGCAGCTCCTAACGGCCCTTCACGCAGCTAAGGACAGCTATTGGGTCACCTCTAAACCTTCCCTATCCAGGTCATCCTGACTCTGTTCATCTCTTTTCATCGGGGCTGTTTTCCAGCCCATTAATCATTTCCATGGCTCTCCTCTGGAGTCCGCCCAAGTTCTCCACGAATCTTTAAGCTTCTGTGAGTTATGTGGCCCATTTATAGCTTTGATAAGCGTGGCTGTGGAAGAGAAGAATCTCATCGCAAAAGACTGAAAATGTGCGTGGAGGGCGGGCAGAGACGGGGTCAGGGTCCTCAGCCGTTTGGGAAATTTCAACACGAATATGACATTCACTTAAGTCTTCTAGACATACCAGATCATATATAACATTTGGAGCTACAGTTAGAGTCCAGATTTTACCTCGATGTCTTTTTAGTGCCAGCAGAAAAAGGGCTCCTTCACGTAATAGAGACAAGAAACTACATTTTTCAAAAGCAAGGTTGTTTCTTAAGTAGAAATGACTTCCTAATTGCAAAGTGCTATTCATAAGCCCTGTGAGAAATGGGGAGATGGAAGCATATCCCGGTGTCTCTAACATTCATTCTGTCCATAGCTTGTGCACATGAGGCCTAGGGGCCCGAGTCTGAACCCAGTGGTAGATGGACACTGCACTCACAGGCAAGACCTCATGGAAGCTTTGCAGTTTCAAAGCCACCAGTCAGGTTGTGCTCATGAGAGGCCACATGGGCACTGTGGTGACTGGTGGCTAGCATACTAAGGACGTTCAGCTCGTGGAAACACCTCCCTCTTCCCCCAGGAGAAATGATGGTAGATGTGCCCGTATGAATAAAGGAAGGACTGGTGGCCTGCGTGTAGAAAGTCTTCAGAGCAGCACTGAGCACATCCCACCCTAAGGACCCTACAAAACGGTGACAACAACTGGCAGTCATAAGCACAGAGGGCACATGAGACACACAGGTCTGTTCCCTGGATGTACATTCAGGACACGACAAAGCCCGGGTGTTATGGGCCAGGCAGAAAGCAAAGCAAAGGCCATGGTGGCCAATGGCAGGGATCTCACCACTAAAGTCCTGCCAAGAGCTCAGGGGAACCCCATGGGTGGCTCACCTGCCCTGCAATCCTCCGAGTTCCCCTCAAAGGGGACAACATACCCGACCCTGGAATGAGTTCCCACATCGGAACCAAACGTGCATATGGAAATTATTATTACCACTTGGCCGAGGGCTTTAGTTATAAAACGTGTGTGGTGTTTGTAACCGAAAAGAAGGATTTCCTCAAACTTTCTAAAACAGCCTCCGTTTTTGAAGGATCACCATTATCCATACCTCATTTGAGATCAAGTGAATCGTCACACGAATGTGTTTCTGCAGGAAGCCGGGTCTGTTCCTTCCTCGGGGAGAGCTTCTCCGGGTTATCAGCAGCCGGTGGCTCTGGCCCGGTGCCTGTCGCCCTTCCTGGCCGGCCACTTCCCCCTGGCTGGAGATAACCCTGTGGCGACGCCGAATTCTTCCACTCAGTGTCCCCTCCATCTCCATCACAGGCCTTCCCAGAACACGCTGGGCCTGAGCATCTCCAGGTCTCGGCCCGTTCCCAAGATTCCAAGCTGACTTTTGGTTGAAGCTCATGTGAAAATCAGAAGAACAGCAATGGCTTTTTCTTGATTCCATTGTCTACGCATACGGTGACAAGCAATAAACATTTACAGGTAACTGCGATAGCTACAGAGCATCTTCTTGGGGAGCCTCATAAAACAGATTAAGTTCCATAAAACATCATAAACTTGAGGAAGGATGCTGGCCCTCCCTCCATGCAAGCGCTCACCCTGTTCCTCTCCCCTTCATGGCCGCCGCTCCTGGAAGACGAGCCGAATTTTCCGCTCCGGCCCTCGCAGCGGTGGGATTGAGTAACGTCTCTCGTGGCAGCTTCATTCCCTCATCCTACAGTTCACCTTTGACCCCTCATGCCTCCTTCCCGCGTGCTGCCAGAACCGCGGACCCTTCCCTTGCCACAGGGCTCTTCCTGCTTCTACTGCCACAGCCAAGCCCAAGTCTCCACCACTTCCTCCCAACGTTTCTAACTAGCCCTCTTCTTCCTTAGCTCTCTTTCTCAAGCAATTCAACCTGCATAACTTGGCCAAACCCAGTGTCCTAAAGCATAACTCTGACTGCATCTCTTCACATTTCAGGCATTCCAATGGCTACCCGTTATGTCCAAATGAAGCTCAACCATGTGAGGGGGGTGTGCTTGTTGAGAAAATCAGTAGAAAAGTTCCATACGTAGGCTTTAGCAGCTAGCCTGCTATCTACTGAATAAAAGTCCACAAGAAGGGTTTCATTTTGTTTCGTGTCTTAGGCCAACATGCCCCCACATTCTGTTTGTGGCCTCAGAAATGTTTGAATCACTCTGGTAAGTCACTATTTTATATCTGCTCTTCTCTAGATTTTTAAAACTGCTTCAGATTTCAACTGAATATTCCCTTTATTTATGTCCCTTAAAAGATTATGAATGATCCATCTACTGATTCTTCTTCATGAATGTCTAGCCTAAGGACCTTTGAAGTCCAGGATCTTTTGTATCCTTTGACAAAATACATAATTTGTACCAATGTTCACAATTATTTCTTTCATGTCACTTAAGTGCAATTTAAACATACCAAGTCTTAAATTAATAAACAAGACTTGGTAAGATCATATTCACCTCGGTGAAAAAATGTCTTCAGAATAAAACTTATTTTTAAATCCCATGAAGATAACAGGCCGAAATGGCAGCATAAGTACATGCCAAAATTGTCCCCACGTTCAGATAATAAAAAATAACGGATAACTATTTTTTAATATTTCTTAAACATTTGAAAGTGCAGCCCTGTTCAAAAGCAAGAAAGAAAGTTTTAAATGGACCACAATGGAAATGGAAGTCTGCAACAGCAAAGTGTCTTTGTCCGAGTTATGGCCAAAAATGAACACCAAGTTTTGAGTTTCAGTATTTATGTAGAAAAGGGCCTGGGCATGCCCCACACACGACAAACTACAGCCAGAGTTAAAACTACACTTCCAGTTCTATCCACACTGTCATGAGACCTGGTGGAACTGAGTCTACTGCTGAATTGTCATACAAGGAAGAATGCAGTAAAGAAAATTCCCATGCAAGATGAGCGCTTAAAAAATAAATTCACACAAGAATATCATCACCGTAAAAGACAATCAACAAGTCTAATTAACGGAAGAAAGTAGACAAAGAAATAGAAATAACAAAGAAATCTTTAAAGGACTTTAAATGATGATTTTTATAATTCTCAAAGAGGAAAAAGAGTATTACCATCAATGAAACAAAAGCAGGGTTATAAAACAAAACAATAGTTGTACTATTAAAAATAACTAACTGGACATTTTAAAATTGAAAAAGTATAAAATAAAAAATTCAATATAGAGCTAACGAGTAAATGAGTAGAGCTGAAGAGAAAATTAGTGAACTTGATAAAACTGAATAAATATCACAGAATGTAAAGAAATAAAGAGATTGATATGAATAGGCGTTAAGAGATATGAGAACATGTATGAACATATATATTATATTTCAAAAAGACAGAACAAAGAGAGGCAATATTTGAAGAGATCATGACTAAAAGTTTTCCAGAGCCGGGCTCGGTGGCTCAGCCTGTAATCCCGTGCCTTTGGGAGGCTGAGGTGAGTGGATTGCCTGAGTCTGCGGGTTCGAGACCCGCCTGGGCAGTGAGACCTCATCTCTACAATAAATCAAAAAATCAGCCGGGCGTGGTAGCGCATGCCTATAATTCTGGCTACTTGGAAGGCTGAGGCGGAAGGATCGCCGGAGCCCAGCAGGTCGAGGCTGCGGTGGCCGGGAGCGGCCACTGCACTCCAGTCTGGGTGACAGAGTGAGACTCCAACTCAAAAAAAAAAAAAGTTTTCCAGAATTAATTTAAAAAGACATGGGCACTTGAAAGAGTCATAAGAAGTATCAAAAAAGAAAAATCCAAATCTGGATATATTGTAAAGAAGCTTCAAAAGTTCAAGGATAATGAGAAAAATTGTAAAAGCTTTCTGAGATAAAAAGACAGATTACCCACAAGAGGGAATAATCAGAATGGCAAACTTGTTCTCCCCAACAACCAGAGTTGCTAAAAGACAATGGAGAAACATTTACAAAAGTGCCAAGGCAAAATAACTAAACAAGAATTCCATATTCCATATGCAGTCAAATCATCATCCAAGAAACAGGGCAAAAAATTAAATATATATATATATATATATGCATATAATTATATATAATTTTATATATTCCAGACTTCTAAGAACTAAAAAAGCTGATTATTTATGAGCTATTTCTGAAAGAAGTACTAAATAATATATTTCATCCTGAAGAAAAAAATAAAAAAGGAATGGGTTGCAAAGAACAGCAATGAGCAAATAAGTTTACAAAGCATGTTGATCTCTCTAAAGTATCGATGCTTTAAAAGAAACTAGAACACAGTGATGAGGAAGATGGGAGATGATGACCAGGACATGCGAGAGATTTGAGGGATGTCAAAATGTATTAAAGTCCTTGTCTTCATAGGGAGGAGATTAACAATACTAACTTTAGATTTGTTTAAGAAAAATGAAAAATTATAATGTGTATTAAGGGTAGCCAGTAGAGGAATAGTGAAAACAAAAATATAGAGTTTGGTAACATTTTCTAAGGTTCTCTTTCCTATGTTCTTCTAGCTTCATTTACCATCTCCAGAAAAGATAAAAACATCTTGCCAAAACCACGTATCTTGCTTTATAGTCCATGACGGAAACAGTGTGAAATTTCCCAGCAAGACACATATTCAATCAGTCACATTTTATAGTTTGTAAAATGATATCTAAAAATTTAACAGTAGGATAAAGGAGAACACTTATTCATGGGTAAATTTGCCCATGAAATTCAGGAATGAAACTTACTTCTCTCTCTGTCAAGGCCTGTATGAAAGTATATGTACCCTCAAGCCCCTCCAGATCCCAAAAAAACACTCATTCCGAAATGTTATTCTCATATTTCCAACTAAAGTAACTGGACAAAAATATTAAGAAAATCGACTCATTAGATCATAAAAGGCTCCCAATAGATGCTGTTAGACAATGGATCTGGAAGTGAGATACAACCGCATGACGCGCAACACAATAAGGGTCACTGATGACATTTGGCCAGGCATCCCATGACAGCAGGGATTTAGCAATCTGGTGGGTGCATACCCTGCTGTCTTCTCTAAGCATAATGGCTTTGTTCCAATGATCCTTTTAAAAATTCCATCACTCATTCATTATTCAGCTTTGGAGTAAAGTACGTAGATGAAATATGTTCATGCCTAAGCAGACAGACAAAACTATATTTTAAAAATAGATATACATAGAAAAACTGAATTCCACATTAAAATGCTGAAGGTGTCAAAATAATCATGGTGCTTGTTTCTGAGTGACATCGTGATGGGTGACATTTTCTTTTCCAAACTTTTCAACGGTTGTACAAAAGGCAGGTTATTATTTTGTATTGCATGATTGTCCAGAAAAAGTAAATATTTTAGAATTTTAACATTTTCCACATAAGTTCATCTTATAAGGATTCAGTGACAAAGTGTTTATATAATTTTAAATAAGACTCTCAAAGTCTTAAGGAATCATTCCAATACAAAAGCAGTTTTAGATTGGATATTTTAGATTTGCCTACATGTATAATACGAGGTTAGGTGACATGTTGCATATTTTTAAAACAGAACTAATTTCAGTTATATAAACTTAATCTCTTCCACCTATACTTTGACACAGTTGTTAAAATGATAAAGTCTCATTGGGGCTAAAGAAATGTATTAATAATCTATCCTTATCCTTAAGTGATATAGAAAGAAGTCAAATTTTATCACTTTCTTTATTTTTATAAACTCAATGCATTTGTCCATGAAATTTGGGAATGAAACTTGCTTCTCTCTCTGTCAAGGCCTGTATGGAAATACATGTACATCAGGCCTCTCCAGGTCCCATAAAAACACTTATCCCGAAATGTTATTCTCATATTTCCAGCTATAACTGAGTAGCCCTGAGGTTTGCTTAGAATTGGCCTCAAGCATATTAGCTTATAGATTCCATTCTGAATGACTCTGTATGACGTAACTGACACTAACAGACTTCCCATTTCCTGTATCTCATTTTTATTATACCACTGGAGCTAATGATCAGAAGACAGTGAAAAGTATGGCTACTGAATTTTCTAACAAAATTACTGAAAAACATTTTACACTCAGGATACACTCATGTTCTCCTTAATATTTTATCCTCACCAATTAAAAACAAAACAAACACCAAAAAAAATCCCAGGAAAGTCTCTTATTGAAGGCCAAGTTTTTTACTAAGCTCTGGAATACTCATTTGAAATTGCTAACAAAAAAAAAAAAGCTTAAGCGTCATTTCTACAAATCCCTATTATTGTATCTAGTTCAACAAGCAACTCTTATTATTAGCAACATGAAACACTCTGACTTATGCTATTGACAAGATTTTTAATGACCAGGCTAGCCATTTACCAACTTTCCTTGCTTAAAATCTAACAAAGAATTCATTCACGTTAGGCTCTCATGTAGGTTAGCTAGAGTTTTTCTGATCCTCAAGAAGAGAATGAATTCAAGATTTTAATTAGAAAGGTTAGCGTCCAAAATTATACTCAAGCTTTTGTTTTTTGATGTATACTTTAATCAAAGTAAGGATACAGCGTTGCCCGGAAGTAACTATATGATATGGTTGCTGGGTCAGCCACTTGCTGAGTCAAGATCTGAGTGGACTCTCCTAGACCAAATCCAGGAGGAGTCAGGGATAGCGATAATGCCACCCAGTGTGTTAGACTTCAGCCTCCCCATTCTTCACGATCTTTCCTGCAGCCTGGGATCTCCTTCCTTTTCCTACAGTGCCCTAACTCCCTTCTGAGTACTTTCCTCCTGCCCACAGAACAAAGACTGGACTCAGAAGCCCATCCCTTCCCTGGAAGGGGCAGATGGGCCAAGCTAGACCCTCCTGTGAATCTGGTGCTTGCACACGGGAACAGGGACCCTAAAAACGTCTCAAGGTTTTCATCTCGGCAGTGAGATGCAGCCTGTCCCATATCCCCAACCCTTTAGAGATGCCTGATGACGCCCACATTCCCAAGCCAAGCTGTCCAGCCTTCTTCCAATTTCATGTGCTCCCTACTCTGTCTCGATAACGTTTGCGCTTCTTCCCTAAGTCAGCCAGAGTCTGTTTCTGTCTGTTGCACCCAGAGAACCAGAAACAGCCTTGTACATATGGAATGCCAGAAGCGTGAAGTCACATCCCAGGGTTGCTCCACAAGCAAGAGCCTGATGTCCTTACAGCTTCTGATCCAGGACTCCTCTCAGTCACCACAGAAAATAAGTTGATCACACACTTCTCACTCACCACACAGACGATCACATCACATCACACTTTGGATCACATCACAGCTTGGTTTTCTCATGGTGAAACAGCATCATAGGAGTAATTCGGGAAAAATAATGAAGAATAATCTAATTTTAGACAGTCATCCATGTGTTCCTACAGCTTTTGGAGAAACACCATCTATCCTCTTCAGCAAGAGTTTTAGATTTTTATCAGGACGAACTTATACTGAACCACGTACTTCAAATGTTAGGTTACAGGTGGCTGCTATTGACTAACTTTCCCAAACACTTCCTTCTTGGATTCGAATGCCATATTAAAAAATTTTTAAAGGCAAAAGGACACTGTAAATTAAATGAATGAGAACACTAAGACAATAAAAACTAGCACTATGTGTGTACTTACCACAAGCTGGGCAAATCATTGGCATACACAACATTATTAACTTCTCACAACAGCTTTACAGGGTCAGGGCCAGTATCTAATCTTAAAGAGAGGGAATAGGCACTTACAGATGTTAAGCAACTTGAACAAATTCACAGAACCCCACAATGATGACACCGTAATCCAAAGCCCTATTCTTTCCATAAACACCATATATCATCTCAGAACACTAAGGAGAGGTGTCAGAATAGGGCTCTACCCTTGAATTCCCAAAGGCTTAGACAAAGAAAAGGCTGGTGATATTCTTAGACTCTATGACAGTGGCACTGCCTAAATCATAATCAGCAGAAAAACTAAATTTATCTTCAGAGTTTGGAAAATTTCAGGACATATATTTTAAATAAGGATTCTGAACACTACGTTGATTGAAAAGATGGCATTCATCTCCACTTAATGCGACCATTTAAGCTAAAAAGGTGTACATTGTGAAAAAGTCCAGAAATCTTTATTTTAGGTTTACAAAGAAAAAGCAATCATCTCCTTCTCCCCTAGATTTCTCTGCCCTCCTCTGCTACGTTTCTCTTCAAGAATTTTAACTTACATCAATCTTCCTTTTAACAGATGTTCATCTCAAACTCAACCCTTCACAAATACTGCATAATCCATTAGTGAATGCGGAAAAAAAAAAAGCTGAGTAGTTGAGTTTATTTCTTTAAAACCTTTACCGGTTTAAAAAAAAAAAAAAAAAGGAGACATACCTCAGCCTATTTTTTCCATCTGGCTCCGAAACTTTAGTTCACGGGCAAAGTACATGCTATTTGTATTGGCAAAATAAGTTGTGATTTCAGAACATCGCCTAGGAGCACTGTAACGCAGACCACGGTGCTAATGAGGCGTGGTGGTGGATATTGCTCCTGTCACAGCACCAATGGCTTCAACATGGAGAACTCGGGGAAGATGTTGGCTGAATCTCTACTCCCACATGGCCATCCGAAAACTGAATCCCACAAGTTCCAAACAGACTCCTGCTTACAACCGTCTCTGAAAGCAGAGATGAAATGCTCAAGAGAAAGGGGATTGCAGTTCTCAAAAAAAAAAAAAAAACAGCGTTGTTTTTTAATTTGTTTTTTAATTGAATGACTGCCCCACCTAACCGAAGGGCTGCCCAGACCTGCCCAGTGGTGGGCCAGGGGTGGGAGGTGGTTCTGTCTCACTAGACTATGCTCGCTTTGGCTGGGGCTCTGTCTCATGACTACACTAACGTCCAGCAGCCAAGAGCTGTACCAGTAAAGCACTTGGTGAAGATGCTCTCTGCCACAGAATTCAGACATAAGTGAGTGGACTTCGTTTCCTCCAACAGTGGCTTAATTGCTGATACTCATCTCTAAAGGCTGTTTTAATATCTTGAAAGTTTAGGTAATGGCGGTTATGTGCACCTACCTAGAATTCCGTCACACTTTATTTTTATGAAACATCCCTGGAAAGAGCTCATAAGCCAGACGCCACACTCACAAACGCAGGTTCCCTTCATACCACATCCATCGCTTCTGTCCAGACCTAACAAAACCACCCCTGCCGCCACCAGCGTGGCTGCTGTGTAAGGCTTAGGGCATCCCATCACGAGAGAGTGATGGGGCAGAGGGGTTGACTCTGCCTCTTGAGGGTGAGATAGGATTTTGGGGGATCCAGAAATCAGCAGTTTGATGTCACAAATTTGTATTTTTGAAAGGGATCCCCCCCAAAGTGATTTGTGGCCCCCCAAAATCGTGTAACTGCCACACTCTCAACATGAGCATACAAGTAAGTGTGGGGGCGGAGCTAGCTGATTGCATCTGCATTTTTGCACCTGCCAACTACTTACTGGTCCACAAAGGAGTCGACCCTGAAAGGTAGTGGCACAGCGAGGAACTGAGCCAGGTGTGTCCCCTTACAAGGCCTCCATGTTGTACGAAAAGCAGAGGTTGGCTCAAAACCCAAACACGACCAAAACAGAATCACCCAACTGCCCCTGTGTACACCTCAATACTCAACCAGATCTGGTCACACATGCAGAGTAGACGCCTCACAGCATCATCAGTGAAGATAAGAGTCCATTGCAATGAAATATACATAATCATCACTCTAATGTTATGAATACGAGAGTGAAAGAGGAGAAAATTGAGCTTTTGTGTGTCCGTGTATGCCCAAGTTGGAAAAGACATTGTGGGAACAAAATAATTTAAAATCTGAAACTAGATCGGTTTTATCTGCTTCACATTCGATTTATTCCACTAATATCTAATGGCTTCTAGTTAAGAATCTTCCTGTGACATCCTCTTTTTGACCTTCCTTGGAAGGCTATGCTAATAAAGTGATCATTTATCCTACTTACAAATTTCAAGGAAAAATAAAAAAAGAGTCCACTGCACCCAAAGCAAGCAAAACCCTGGCATTCTCAAATCGTGAAAACATATCGAAAGAAAGCCAAAGCCCTTTCTTACTCCTAATGCAGGTACCTTCTGCCAGTATGTGATCTGTATGCCCTTTTCGAAGGCATGCCAAAGCATCACAGAGGCTAATTCCAGTTTCCCGTGAGTTCACTTCAGACTTATTTGTGTGTGATTGACAAACAGAAATTGTGTCCGTCGACGGCACACAACTTGCTGTTTGGACACACGGATGCATTGCGAAACGATGACCACAGTCAATCTAGTCAGCACACCCAAACATCTCACGTGGCAACCTTGTGTGTGTGCCTGTGTGTGAGATGGGGACACTTAAGATCTAGCCTCTTGACAGTTTCGAGTGTACGGCACCGTTGCTCACTGAGTCACCAGGACGACCATCAGCTCTGCAGGCCATGTGCGTCCTACAGCGCCAACACCTTCTTTGCTGCAGGGCAGGAAGAAATGCACATGGCGCCCTTTGGAGCCACCCATGAGCCCGTCTTCCCTCCTCGTGAGGGCCTTCTGGGAGTGAGGACTGTCCCTCGGTCTCTGTCATGGGTCCCGCGGGCGGCGGGGGAGCGAGTGCCCCCACAGGCCGTCATTAACCTGCCAATTCTGCTCCAGACAAGGAGGACAAGAGCCCACTAATTTGAAGATCAAAAAGCCACTTGTCCATTATATAATTGGAATGAAAGGCAGAATGTTGCGTTCTGAAGAGCACAGTAATTACCAGCTGTTAATTGCTCTCTCGTGGTGGCTCACTTTTAATTAAAAAGAACAGCTCGTCGCAGGCCGATAAGCAGTGGCGGAGGCCCGGGCTTAATCAACAAAGCAGAAAAGCGCGTTTCTGCTGCGGCCAACAGCAGCTTGAGAGTCTTCAGATGTCCGATGGAGATTAAACACTGTCCATTTAGTGCCGTCAGATTTTATTTTAAGCAAGGAGCTGCCTATTTGAAGTCTTGCCGTGTGAGTGTCCCCACCACAGCCCCGCGGGTGCCATGGGGACCAGCCGCAGGCGGGGCTGTGATCACTCAAGTAGAGAAATTTAGCGACTTTCCTCTTGACTTCATCATTCTTGGGTAATTGGCCTGTCTGAGGTGAGTACTCTTTTTTTCTTTTAAAGAAGGCGCTTTAAAGTATGGAAGGCCCACAGACTGTGCATTTAATTACTGTTCATATTTCATGCAGTCAAACCGAACTTCATTGAAAAAGAAAATGATTTACCTATCTTTAAAAAGCCTTCTATGCGCTGCTGTTTCTTTTTCTTCCAGGCTTATATATTACATGCCAATATTGAAGCCATCCGAATTAACTCCAGGAGACGCGGCTCTGTCTTTTCCGCCTTTATCCAACGGCCACCAAGCGCCGGCTGTCCTTGTGGGGGGCGGGTCCCCGCAAGCCAACCCTCCATCTGGTTCAGAGGGCCCTCAGGAGGAGTGGGGTGCTTGGTCCCAGTTCGGCTCTTGTCTCCAACTGTGGACAGTTGTCTATCTGCCCCCAGGCCCCTTTTCTCCTCCCTCTTCTCCTAAGACCTGGTGGTTGGAAAGCCATTTGTTTTTTAAAATTCCACTTTACGATCGCGTAGGAGTCTGCGGCTCCGTTGAAGTCTCACCCTACATCAGGGAGGAAATGTCTTCTCTCTTCATTAGTCATGAGAAGCAAGCATCCCTGAGGTGTCTGGGCAATGTTTAACACACGTCTCGATCACAATGTGGTGGTACAAGCTCCTGGTCAATGTTGCCTCACACATTGGTGTCAGGGCCCATCCTTCAGTAGAGAAAGGTTTGTCACTTCAACTTAAAGGGTGCCCCTGAACAGATCTGTCCCCTTGCCAGCCACTAAAGCAAACGTCTCTTTCCCTTCAGATGAACGACAGTCTTCAGTAGACGGCCCGCAGACACGTGTAGGCAAATGGGCAATATAATTGGGGTGATGAGAAATTAACCTATTGTTAGCTTGATTTGTGAGGCCGTCTCTTTTCTTTGAAAGTGCTGTTGACGTCAGGCTGATGGAGGGTCTCTTCATGCCAATCTGCTCAAAGGCATAGAGCCTCCCTCCCACTGGTGACCTTATCAGGCGAGTCTTGAATGAACTTTCCTGTATTAAGCGGCCTGCTTTCAGAAAGAAGGGGTGGGAGGAAAAAGAGAAGTTCACAGGGTTTTCTTTTCCCCTCTACTTTATTTGTGTCCAAAAACAAATGGCCCGCCATTGAGGGAAGAGCAGAGACCAGTATGAGTTGAAGTCCCAGCTCTGCCCATTTCTTAATGAGTAGCCATGAGAAAATTGTTTAGCCTCTTATGAAATCTCACCCCAACCCACGGAGAAAATAACTCTTTCAAAGTACTGTTGCAAAAACTAAACGGAATAATACTTTGAACATAGCAGGTGCTCGGTGAAGTGCAGTTGTCCCTAAGGAACATGGGATGCTGGCGATAGACAAAAACTCTTTCAGGAAGGGTTCCTTGCCATCGGCCCTCTGTCTGCTCTCAAATATGGCAGGAGGACTCTGAGAAGACAATCCCAGGATAACTGCATTGGGTATTCTCCATTCCCTCCCAACCTCCCACCCCTACACTTCATCCCCGAGCACGTGCCAGTCATTGACTACTGTCAATTCAGCATGGGGGGGCGGGACTCGGTGGTTTGGTCAATGACACAAAGAAGATGTTTGTAGAGGACAGGCTTTAATAGAAAGTGGGAGGGGAAGAGAGGAAGGCGGAGAAGTACCTTCTGAAGTTTAAGCTCCTGAAAACGGGCCTCAGGATGTTAATGTGTAAAGGAAGAAGGCTCGTGCGCACGCACGCACACGCGCACACACACACGTTTTGCCACACTCCCTTGACCCTGCCTGTCATGCTGGTGAATGAATTTGGTGACCGTGGGAAACTCTTCATACGAGCGGCCCCATCTTTTGACTCAGGAAGGCCAGGCGGCTGGAAACACAGTGAAATTAAACTGTTTCTTCCTAAAATAGATACTTTCCTACAGTGCATCTTCCCAGGGGCTGCCTCTCCGCCGTGACATTCCTGCCTGATCATTCTCCTACTGGGAGCGATTACAGGGGCCTCTCCCCTCGCCGATCGCCAGGAAGCCTTGGAAGCCTTTAAAACAATGACTGGAGCCGGGCTCGGTGGCTCAGCCTGTCATCCCGCGCCTTTGGGAGGCTGAGGTGAGTGGATTGCCTGAGCCCGCGGGTTCGAGACCCGCCTGGGCAGCGAGAACTCAACTCTACAATAAATCAAAAAATCAGCCAGGCGTGGTAGCGTGCGCCTGTAATTCCGGCTACTCGGAAGGCTGAGGCGGAAGGATCGTCGGAGCCCGGCAGGTCGAGGCTGCGGTGGCCGGGAGTGGCCGCTGCACTCCAGTCTGGGCAACAGAGTGAGACTCCAACTCAAAAAAAAAAACACAAAAAAACAATGACTGGCAGATTCAACACTTCAGGTGAAAAATGTCACTCTTGTTCCTAGGCATAAAATAAACTTGAATCTGTCATCAGTCCTTCTACCCGTACTAGGTCATAGAACTAGTGGGCTCTGGAGTTAAGAGACCTCAGGAGTCTCATGCAGTTGTAGGCCTTTAAAAGTGACATGTTCGGCCCAGGCTCAGTGGTTCAGTCTGTCATCCCAGCACTTTGGGAGGCCGAGGCTAGTGGATTGCCTGAGCCCACGGGTTTGAGACCAGCCGGGGCAAACTGGCAAGACCCCGTTTCTACGATAAATAAAAAATTAGCCAGGCATGGTGATGCACACCTGTAGTTCCGGCTACTTGGAAGGCTGAGGCGGAAGGATCACTGGTGCCCAGCAAGTCGACAGTGGGGCGGCCGTGAGCATGCCACTGCCCTCCAGTCTGGATGACAGAGTGAGACTCCAACTCAAAAAAAAAGGGATGTGTTAAGAAACAGTCACTAAACCCTACACGGAGACGAGGGCCAGGAGACCTGCTCTCCCCGAATCTCCATGGAAAGGGGCTCCCTCGTAAGACCGGAACTTGGTGCTAAGCAGCCAATGGCCTGTTTGTATGAGCGGACCCCCCAGCTCCTGAAAATGCAGTCCTGCCCTGAGGTGGCAACTGAAGTAAGGAAGCCATGAGTCAGGCTCACCCAGACTGAACAGTGCATTCTTCCCTTATTCTTTTTAAAATTGTGGTAAATATATGTACAATAAACTTCACCATTTTACCCTTTTTTTGAGTTGGAGTCTCACTCCTTCGCCCAGGCTAGAGTACTTGGCACACTCATGGCCACCCCAACGTCGACTTGCTAGGCTCTGGCAATCCTCCTGCCTCAGCCTCCAAGTAGCCAGAATTACAGGCCTGGGCTACCCGCCCAGCTAATTTTTGATTTATTGTACAGACGAGATCTCGCCAAGTTGCCCGGGCTGGTCTCGAACCCATGGACTCTGGCAATCCCTTAGGCTCCGCCTCCCAAAGTGCTGGGATGACAGGCTTGAGCCACCACACCCAGCCCACTTTACCCATTTTTAAGGGCACAGTTCAGTGACATCAAGTGCACTCACACCACAGCCCAACCATCACCCTCTGCTCCCAGACTGAAGCTCTGTCCCCATCAAACACCAACTTCTGTCCCCTCCCAGCCCCTGGCACCCACAGCTCTGCTCTGCCTCTGTGACTCTGCCTGACTAGGGGCTTCGTCCGGGTGGAATCATGCCGTGCACGCCCTTCCTGCACGCCCTTCCGTGACTGACTGCCATTCCTGGGCACAATGCTTCAAGGTCCGTGCATGCGGCAGCCCGTGTTCCTCTCCCTCCTGTTGAAGGCTCCATAATGTCCCCCTGTGTGTTTGTGCCACATTTACTGATCTGTTCTTGTGCTGCTGGACACTATGTCGCTTCTACCTTTGGGCAGCGGTGAACAGTGCTGTGGTGGGTCCTGGTGTTCCTGCCCTCTGGCCTCCTCTGAGGTCCAGAGAGAATCCCGCCCTCTGGCCTCCTCCGAGGTCCAGGGAGGATCCCACCCTCTGGCCTCCTTCCGAGGTCCAACTACCAATAGATGCTCAGCAACGCCTTCTGACAACAGAAAGCTGGTTCTGTCTCTTAGGGTCAGTTACACGTGAAGTCAAAACCCTCTCACGGGCAGAGCAGCCTCAACGCGCGCCGGGCCCGTGGACGGCCACAGCCCAGCACTGGGTGTGCCCGGCTCTTCTGAGCTCTCTCGTCCTGCGTCCACTCACCACACCCCGACCTGCGGCCCGGGGCCCCTCACGGATCCTGAGCGCCGCAGACGCCCGTGTTGGCCTTGTGATTGGAACGCGGAGGGCGGGGTCCTTCGCCCCCTTCCTTCCTGTTCCTGACTTTCAGGCAGCACCTGTCACCAGCAGCCTTGACTTTCACAGCTTTCTTCTGAGCCTCTCTGCTTTTTTTCTCATACTTGTTCTAAGGTTTATCAGAGGAAACACTTGCCCTCCCGAGGATGGCCTCCATGCTGTGACGGATTAATCCGAGTTGAGTGAACTTCCTTCAGACAGAGGACACTAATTATTAGGAAGGTACTTGGAACACAATGCGAGCTGACATCTCACAGACCATTCCCTGCCAACTCCGCATTGTCTTAATGTCAGGCCCTGTCAGTTCCCAGCCTTAATTACATCCTGTTTACAAACATTAGGCCTGACTTCAGATGAGGCCCTAACACAGGCTGACAAAGGTCAGGGTCACATTGCAAGGATGTTATCTGTCTGTGCCCTCCTCTGGATAACCAGTGGTGGAGTCGATCCCCAAGATAGCCTCCCAGTAGAAGAATGTGTGCCGGCCCCTGGGCTATCTAATCTCCACGGACACATTTTCATCCCGTCTGCTAAGTGCCGTGGCGGGAAGGGGCCGGGTTCCGAGGGCCGGCTTGTGCTGCCGGCTGTCTGGAATCGCCAGGGCAGACACGCAAGGTGTTGGGGGAAAGCTCCTTGGGCAGGAAGGCTGCCGTCACCCTCTGCCACGAACCAAGAAAACCGCATTCAGAGCATCAAACAAGAAAACCAACCCCTGTGAAAGCAGAGGCCTGTTTGAAAGAGGACACGCACATTTTAACCAGGGTGCTTGCATCGATATTTTAAACGCTTTTTATGTTTGAAATGCTTCTGTTACGCTCGGGGGGCGGGTGAGCCAAGCACTCCTCAGATTCACTTTCTGTTCACTTTCTGTGCTGTCTGTAGGTGTCATATCAGACGTGCACCCACCCAACCAGGCTCCGGTTTCTTTGAATTTCAGTGAGTGAAAGCAATAACTAATGTCCGACGTGGCCTGTCCGCTTTTTAGGTGGTGGCCTTGGAGCCCGTCTGCCAAATCTCTATGTGTCACACAAATGAGAAGTCGGCGGTGGGTGAGGTTGAGGGACTTGACACAATGGGTCTCACAGCACTTGGAGGCAAGGTCAGGCTAGCACCAACACGTCTCCACCAGTCGGGTGCTGCCCGCACTTGGGAAATCAAGCCTTTTTAAAAGTGCTCACATGGCGGACGACATCTCATCACTAGACGTCTGCCTGACACCTTCTGCAACTCACCCCTTCTGCCTTCTCTCTCTGCCCACGTGCAAATTGCTCTAATGGTTCTTCTCTGGGCATACCATCCATGTCTCATAAAACACACAGTCCCACAGAAGCACTCTGTGGATCATTTATTTAACTGCATGGGCCCAATCTCTTCCTTCCATGGGACTTCCGTGCTAGCTCAGGTCCTGGACCTGTCCCCGAAGTCCATCCAGCAGGCTGCCTCCCTGCACACACAGCGCCATGAGCAAGCTCCAGGCGGCGACACTCTCCTGAGACCCCATCTCCTCTGGTCTCAACACCCGGCCACTCTCTGCCCAAGGTCAAGACTCTCCTCCTGGCCCTCCTCACGCCCCGAGAAGCTCCTCCCTCCGAGACGCTGGATGTCTCGCCACAAGCGGGCGGCTCTGCATCGCTCGGCCATGGCCTCGGCCCTCACCCCTGTCCTCCTCGTCTCTGTGAGAGGCGTCCACGGCACAGCATCAACTCCAGCGCCATGAGTGTGGGGACGATCCCCTCAGGCCTTCCAGTCCTCCCGTCTTGGGTCCCCATATCTGCTTTAGGGAGTAGAGCCAACACGCCCTCTTCGCCATAGTGCGGAAACACCTCTCATCCATGCTTCGTCCAGAGTGCCGGCCTGGGACTGACCACCTTGATGAGCGAAGACGCAAAAACCAATGAACAAGCCAAGGGGCAGACAGGCCTGATGAGACCCCGACCTGCTCCGCTCCCCATCCCCCACAGCCCCGTCTCCTGCCACTTCTCCCCGGGACCAGCCCGTCTCAGGCAACCATCGCCAGGGGTCCGGCTCTCCATGAAGGCCAACAGCTGTGTCCACCTCGTTCCTCCGTCTAATCCCGCCTCATCCCGGCTGGGCACAGACAGAAGCACCGCGCGGAAGTCAGTGCTTCGGTCTGAAAACAGACCCTGTGCGGCAATCCTATCAAATATTCCAATTCGTTAGATGAAAATGTCACGTGCTCGGGGCCCAGGTCCAACCCCCGCCCAGTATGACTTAATCTGGTCCACCAGGATGACCACGAAATGCTGTTATCCAATCCCCCAAACGGGTGTGCGCCCAGAATGTTCTGTGGTCTAGCCCGGATGATTTCCCAGCTTAGGGGAGATTATGCCACTTGGGAGGGGATCCACGGCGTGGTTTAAGTAAAGATGCATGACCAGGCTCGGTGGCTCAGCCTGTCATCCCAGCCCTTTGGGAGGCCAAGGCGAGCGGATTGCCTGAGCCAGCGGGTTCGAGACTGGCCTGGGCAACTTGACGAGACCTCGTCTCTACAATAAAAAATAAAAAATTAGCCAGGCATGGTAGCGTGCTCCTGGTGTTCCAGCTACCTGGAAGGCTGAGGCGGAAGGATCACCGGAGCCCAACAGGCCGACACTGGGGTGGCCGTGAGTATGCCACTGCCCTCCAGCCTGAGCGATGGAGTGAGACTCCAAACTCAAAAATAAATAAATAAATAAAGATGCATGGCTGACCCACCCGCTCACGCACCAGCCACAGGCACAAGGCAAAGGCGGGCGACACAGACACAGCCCTCCCACGGCGGCCTTGGCTCCCGGTGGCACAGCTGAGGCCTTCGTGACCCTGAGTTAGACTCCCGCGGTGCTGGAGCCTTCCATGGCTTCGCCCCCTGCGACGGGCTGCCTCATTCAGGAGGCGCTGATGACTTACAAAGCTGAGCTCTGAGTGGTCGCACTGTGGAAACGCACACATTGTCCTTCCCGCGTGGGCCAGTGAGCGGCTGGTAGGCCCAGGAGGAATTTCTATCGGCCAGCAGAGGGGATCGAGGCCCGGGTGGGGATGGGGAAGTCGGGCAAAGGGGAAAGAAATGAAGACCCGGTTCTTTCCCACCCAGCCTGGAGGAGCACGGGGAAGCCAGCCCCCTGCGTGCCGTGTGTGTGTGCGTTTCAGTGCTGAGCACAGTTTACACGGACAGTACCCATCTATTACCCAGGTCACCATGACACACTAAGGGTTCTACTTATAAGTCTTGGGACAAGATCAATAACCGAGAGCTCCGAAAACATCAGGCACACCTGCACCCTCTGCCCCGCTGAAAACCACCGCCTGCTCTGTTTCCAGGGGCTCTTTTCTTTCTCCACCTGTGCAGCGTCAGTGCACACAGGGCTGGGTCACGACCGGCAGCCACTGCCTCCGGAAACACGTACCTGAGGTCTCACAGCGGCTCCACCAATGTCTGCCACCACGAGCCCCATGAACCCAAACAAGATGAAATCTAATTTGGGGGTGAAGGAGTCAAGAGGGCTCGGGGGAAACTGTGCCCATCACCCAGCACATGCCTTCACATTCTGGGTGGGCAAAAGGCCAGTGCTTAGGAGAACCCCAGGGTTCCTGGGACACGCCCAACAAGCTGCTCAAGCCAAGGGCGAGGGATTTTTTCCAAACAGGAAAGGAGACGCTCACACAGCCTAGCATTCTGCAGCGATTAAGCACGGTCCAAAAAAAGCTATCGTTTTACCAAACAACTTGTTGTGTCGGGCTCGTTCCGCCTGATGTAGTCCGTGGTGCGTGGCTGGGGCACGTGCGTTGACAGGAAGGTTTGGGGGATGGAGAGTGAGCAGAAAGCCTCGGCACGACCGCCCGGGGGCCGGCATGGAGACAGCACCAAGGTGCCCACAGCGGCCACCAAGCCCCGAGCACCCTGGACTCCCTTTCTTCCAGGTGTCTGATTCCGAAGCAAGGTGGTTTTCCATTGAGAGCGAGGTGGATCCGACTGCACCCACGTGCGGTGTGTGGGGTGGGTGCCGGGGCCTCCCTCCGGGCTTGTCTGGCATGGATAGTCGACGAGAGACGCAGGGGACCGAGTGTCATCGGGGTCTTTACGTGTCCCCCCGCAGAGCAGTCCCTTTAAGACATCTGAGTGCTGCTTTATCTTTAAGCCAACTTTTCACAACAGGCAGGGCAACTCAGGAAATAAATAGAAGGAAGGAATACAATTTTTCTGCCCGCGGGAGAAAAGACCGCAAGAGTCTAGCTCAGGGCCACGAAGGCCTCAGCTGTGGCACCCGGAGCCAAGGCCGCCGTGGGAGGGCTGTGTCTGTGTTGCCCGCCTTTGCCTTGTGCCTGTGGCCGGTGCGTGAGCAGGCGTGGCAGCCATGCGTCTTTATTTCTCTATTTGTTTGTTTTTGAGTTGGAGTCTTACTCTGTCATCAATCGAAAACGTTTTTTGATCCCAGGAAGCACGGTAACGAATAATTCTGCATGAGAGGAGGAAGAGAAGGAAGAGGAGAAGGGGGAAGGGAGAAGAAGGGAGGACGGCGAAGGAGGAGGAGGAGGAGAAGAAAAAGAAGGAAAAGAAGAAAGATGGAGGGATGGAAAGGACAGAAGAAGAAGGAGAGGAGGAAGAAGAGAAAGAAGAAGAGGAGGAGGAGGAGGAGGGGGAGAGAGAGAGAAAGAGAGAGGGGCGAGAGAGAACAGGAGGAGGAGGAGATCGGCCGGACCCACATCCTGCCCAGGAGAGCAGGTGTGCTGGAGAAAGGGCAGAGGCGCTCCCAGCAAAGTTCCTGCCCAGAGGAGCCAAACTTCCCCCGCCTCGGTCCTTCTGAGAAGAAGGATCCGGCGAGGACTCCAGCACAGGCCAGACCCGAGGGACAACGTCCACTCATCACTTCTCTGGGGCAGCCCCCGCCCTCGCTCCAGGTCTGAGAGCTGGGCCAGTTCCACAGGGCCAGCAGCCTCGCAAACTGCAGGCCTCGTGTATTGATATGGACACAAAGTAAGTACGGGTATCACCATTTCCCAGGGGAGAAGACCAAGGAATATCTATTGAACGGGTGACGGAGATAGGACTTGATTGGTCTATTTGACTGTAAACATGAGATTTTCCCAGCACACCACCCTACCTCCTGGCCCTACACAAGCCAGACTCCAGGTGAGAATGTGAATTATGCAGGAGGCCTCATTCCGATTCAAACGAGGCATCTTTTTTTTTTTAAGGCAGATTCTTTGGTTTAGATGGGCCTAACAATTTACGTTCAATAGCTTAAGATTTGAAAACACCCAAATGTCACCGAGTAACAAATATTTTAGTCTCACTCCACCAAGTACTACAGGGGGAAGCCTCTTTCTCAGTGCATCTCACAACATTTGCTTGTACTTATAAAAATAAATATATTAAGACTGAATAGTACTTTTCCACTGAAAGAGTTATAGCATTTTTCAAATACCGATTTTAGTGGACAAAGTGGGTTATACATAATTCTCATTATCCAGTAAGAGGAACTTGTGTGAATTACTGTCTAGGAGACACCAAACAAGATGTTGGATAATATTTTCTACCACTATATTATAGGAAATTCACGAATCATCTTCGTGTGACATTATTTAAACTGACACTCAACAAAAGTTAAGCATATCATTACACAAAAAAAGCACTTGTTTCAGATATGACTCGATTTCCCTTCTCCATAGGTCATATTTGAGGGGGAAAAAAATCTGAAACATTATGAAACTCTAGGAAACATCTCTTAAGAAATCTAACTTCCTTCCTTCCAAAATAATTTAGGCATCTCAAGATAAAATACACACAAACACTAAGAAAGACCATTCACATAGAAGTCCAAAATTAAAAACACTAAGAAAGACCATTCACATAGAGGTCAAAATTCTCATTATCCAGTAGGAGGAACTGCTATGAATTACTGTCGAAGAGACTCCAAATAAGATATTGGATGATATTTTCTACCACTACTTTATGGAAAATTCACAAATCATCATCATGTGACATTACTTAAACTGACACTCAACAAAAGTTAAGAGTCTCATTAAACAAAAAAAGCACTTGTTTCAGATGTAACTGTATTTCCCTTCTCCATAGGTCATATCTGAATAGTCCACTTGCTTTCTTCCATCTCATTTTGAAGATCTTTTATTTATCTGTACATGTTTAGCAGAAACCCACTCTTTTCTAAGGCAACATCTATGGTCCATGCACTTTGCAACCCAAGCCCTGTGCCAAGCCTGTCTTCCCTTGGCTCAGAGACTCGGGCTGTTGAACAACAAGCCCTCAGTGTCACAGCCACTCTCCTGAGTGAACGATTCAGAGTCCAGCCCGGGTTTGTCTGATTCCAGAACCCAGCACTGAATCATCTGCTACAGACCCTCTCCCATAACCTGTTTGCCATAAGAGTTTGCAGTATTTTTTTTCTGTGTCTCCTAGGTCAGGTCGATGCAAACACCTTCCTGGGGGTCAGTATGTTCCTTAGGTCGACTCCTTAAAGGCAGGCTTACAGAGGAAACTGGACATTGGCTGGTCATTTGAAATCATAACCTGAATTTTTTTTTTTTTTTTTTTTGAGTTGGAGTCTCATTCTGTCGCCCAGACTGGAGTGCAGTGGCCGCTCCCGGCCACCGCAGCCTCGACCTGCTGGGCTCCGGCGATCCTTCCGCCTCAGCCTTCCGAGTAGCCGGAATTACAGGTGTGTGCTACCACGCCTGGCTGATTTTTTTTTTTTTTATTGTAGAGATGAAGTCTCGCTGCCCAGGCGGGTCTCGAACCCGCGGACTCAGGCAATCCACTCACCTCAGCCTCCCAAAGGCGCGGGATGACAGGCTGAGCCACCGAGCCCGGCTCTGAATTTTTTTTTTTTTAACTAAGCAGCAACAGACAGAAAACACAGCAACACGTGGGCAAATGAAAACAGCAGGGAAAAGTGCTGCATTATCTTGCAGAGAACCGCGTGTCTTTTTTTCTTCCCTTTTCGCCCTGTGAAAACAGCAGGGATCACATACTTAGTGGCACAGGCAACAGGAGCTTCCTCTCAGGCCACCAATCAGCTCAGTAAGGTGAAAGTAACCAACTGTCATCATGGGTGATTCGAGATGAAATCAGTTGGTGGCCAAAAAGGAACACCTAAAACGCCACGGACCACACTACAGAAAACGCAGACGCAGTCACCTTCACCACTGCCCGGGCAGGAAGCTGCAGGGAAACTGAATGCTGAAGAATAATGGGGCCACCATCACCTCTTAAGTCTCAGTGATTACTAGAAACTGTCGATAGTTGGGCTTATAATTCTCTAGTTTCATATATAAAGTAATGGATTTGTCCAAGCATGGACATTTTCTTTCTACTTTTAAGCAGACTGTGTCTTTGAATTTTGTGAGAAGACTCACCCAGTATGTGCCCAAGCATGTAGACATTTTAAGCTATAAGGAAAAATATATATGTATATGCTGGTAACTTGTCCTAGGCAAGAGGATCAGGAAGGACATGCCCTCTGGGGCTTATACAAACAGTCTCTCTCTCTCTCTCTCTCTCTCTCTCTCTCCTCTCTCTCTCTCTCTCTCTCTCTCTCTCTTATACAAACAGTCCTCTCTCTCTCTCTCTCTCTCTCTCTCTCTCTCTCTCTCTCTCTCTTCAAATCAGCCTAAAACAGGGTTTTGAACCCTAAAGCTTTTCAATAATCAGTTACAGGGAAAAAATCCTCTAGGATTACCATAATTTTCAAAATATTACAGTAGAAGAACACTCAGCCAGAGTTAATGTCAGCTGTGTTTCTCGTAAGGACACCCCCAAGACAGTAAGAGCCCATGAGAGCCAGAGTATTCTTTTTTTTTTTTTTTTTGAGTTGGAGTCTCACTCTGTCGCCCAGACTGGAGTGCAGGGGCCACTCCCGGCCACCACAGCCTCGACCTGCTGGGCTCCGGCAATCCTTCTGCCTCAGCCTTCCAAGTAGCCGGAATTACAGGCATGTGCTACCACACCCGGCTGATTTTTTGATTCATTGTAGAGATGAGGTCTCGCTGCCCAGGCGGGTCTTGAACCCACGGGCTCAGGCAATCCACTCACCTCAGCCTCCCAAAGGGGCGGGATTACAGGCTGAGCCACCGAGCCCAGCTGAGAACCAGAACATTCCATCACTGATTCAGTAGGGAACTCTGTTGGATTCTAGAGTCTCAGCGGTTTTAAAAAAGAGAGAAAGAGCCCTTGTGCTCAAGGAGTTCATTCTGACGGAGAACTAAGACACTGAACATCAAGTTGTGCATCGTTGTAGTTAAAACTGTGATAGGAAAAGAACGGACAAGTATAGTCCTGGAGTCCTCCAATTCAAAGGAACCTAAATCTCTGGAACAAAGGGACAGTAAGATGTCTGCTAGCCAAAAGCATCCCCCAATAACATGGTGGCTCGGCCTGTCATCCCAGCACTTTGGGAGGCCCAGGCGAAAGGATTGCCTGAGCCCGGGGGTACGAGACCCATCCGGGCAACTTTGCAAGACCTCGTTTCTACAATAAAAAAATCAAAAATTAGCCGGGCGTGGTAGCGCACACCTGTAGTTCCAGCTACTTGTAAGGCTGAGGCGGAAAGATCACCAGAGTCCAGCAGGTCAAGACTATGGTGGCTGTGAGCATGCCACTGCACTCCAGCCTGGGCAACAGAGTAAGACTCCAACTCAAAAAAAAAAAAAAAAGAAAAGAAAAGAAAGCTTAAAAACATTTGCCAGGATTCAGGACTTAACCTCCACTTCTGGCAACTGGGCTTTACTGCTGAGACTGGGCCCATGTGGGTGTTCTGTGAGGTGTTTTCCTTTGCCATCTTCCCATGTTATGGACATCATCATAATGATTGTAGGGATGGCTACATCCCAGACTTGATGGCCAGAGTGGCAAAGTCTTGACTTCTTTTTCTGTTTCTTTTCTATGACTAATTTTAAAAATTAAAAAATAAATAGGAACATTTCTCCTTGTGTAGAATCAAGGCACATCTTTTTAAAAAAAGAAATAGAAAAATGCTTGTCTAGTTTTAAAAACAACCTCAAAACGGTAGAATCCTAGGAGTATGTCTTTGGATGACTCTTAATCCACCCTTCAGTTCACAGATGGAGGAACTGATAAGGACCGACCCGTGAAGGCCTCAGTCATTCCACCCTGGGACACCGAGCGTGGTGGGTGTCAGGGACACGTGAACTCTGACGCAGAACCCTGGTGCATGGAAGCCATCTAAATACGCCAAATTGTGTGTACGCACACCACGGTGTGTAGCCAATCAGATGAGCTGGCAAATCACTACCCTTCAGGGTCAGGCACACACAGCAGCGCTCAGCATGGCTGAGATACTGAACCCTACACCCTGTCCCACGCCGTCTCGTGAAGAGTCATCCAAAGGAAGGAGGGGCAGAGCAGAACCACCACCCCAAAGCAGATGAAGAACAGCCCAAGGCTCTCTGGACATTAAAAGGCAAATCTCAGGACACCATCTCAGCCGGGGGTTTTCTACAGCTCAGTGAAAGGGGTGCATGTGTGTCTCCACTCTTCAGGGTCCCTTCCCTCTGGGGACAGCAGCAGTTCTACACAGATGACCTCACCAACAAGCCTACAGACACCTGTCCGAGTAGGGCTGACTCCATCCCACCTCACCCGACTCCAAAAGAAAGCACAGGACCCGGGCCAGGCAACAGGAGCACGTGACCCAGGCCGGGCTGAAGCCTACACTCGGGACTGCAGCGGAAGTCACTGGGAAAGAGAAGGGCCTCTCTGGTGACCAGCCAGGAGCTTCCCAGAACACAGAGGGAGGATCCTGTGACCTGAAATTGCCACCTGCAGAGAAGAAAGCCAGAGAGACAGAGGGTCCCTGGATTCTGCACCATGGGAGCCTGTCCATTACCTGCTCCGGGAAGGTCTAGATGTCTTGTATTTTTCCTAAGTCGATTGGGGTTGGTTTTTCCCTTTTGCAAACACTTATGTCCTGACCAATACATCCACTTCCCAAGCCCCTCTCCTTGAACTTCCCGAACAGTGTGACAGACTGACCAGAGATCTCAGCTCTGACCCTGGTCCACCACTCCTGTGAGCCACAACCGCTCTAAGCTGCAGTCTCCTCACAAAAAGGATGGTGGCTGCATCTGTCCTATCTAACAGCGTCCCTATACACCAAACCGGGAAGGGTTTCGAGACCACTAAGCCTGGTCATTAATACAAAAGCCCTTGGTGAGCATATAGTGTTTTCAAACACGCATGCCAACCTGCTAGGATCATCGCATTTCTCGCATTGATTATTTCATCCTTATTCTTCCATGTTGCTAAACTGAAACACGAATCACTCTCTAAGGGCCTGCCCAATTTTCTAACCATTTTTTTGTTGGGGTCTCACTCTGTTACCCAGGCTGGAGTGCAGTGGCATGATCCCCGCCCACCATAACGTCAACCTCCTAGGCTCAGGCGATCCTCCCGCCTCCGCCTCCTGAGTAACTGGGACTATAGGCACAAGAGGCGGTCTTGCTGTGTGGCCCAGGCTGGTCTCGAACTCCTGAGCTCAAGCAGTCCTCCCACCTCAGCCGCCCAAAGTGCTGGGATGACAGTATTGCTCCAAGTCTCAGATGTCCGGAATAACAAGCTATGGGTTCCACCCTGCACCCACCCCGCCATGGGACAAGTGCCCCTCTGAGCCACAGCTTGATCATCCATTCAGCAGAGATAAAAGCCATCCTACCTTCTGAACTGCTGAGGGACAGATGCGTATACGCAGGGTCGGCACGTAGAGGAAGCCCAGCAGCTGGGAGGGGCGGTGTTGGTCACCGCTATGGCTAAAAAGACGCGCAGCGCGCGGGGTCAGGCCCGAAAGGCAGGGGAGGCAGGAGGGCGGCACAGGAGACCCGAGGCCATGACCGTGGGAGAGGCTGAGTGAGCCCCCGGGACCAGAGTCCTGGGCCAGACAGCAGTCACAGCTCCTGTCCCTCGGGTGTTAACCCTCCTGTCCCCACCAGCGGGCAGGATGCTGCCCTCTGCGCTCCTCGAGCCCAGGGCGTGTCTCCATGGCTTTGGCTTCCCCAGCCTTTGGGAAGGGCTGGTAAGCGCCCACTGGGGTCAGAATGTGAGCAGCGCTTGCCCAAGAGGAAGCACCTCCTCTGCTTCTCGCTGTCCATTTCCAGGAAAAGAAAACCAGACAGAGCCCACCCATGCTTGTTCGTTGGAAGAAAGGTTTAAGAGTTCCATTTCGCCGGGCTCGGTGGCTCAGCCTGTCATCCCGCACTTTGGGAGGCTGAGGTGAGTGGATGGCCTGAGCCCGCGGGTTCGAGACCCGCCTGGGCAGCGAGACCTCATCTCTACAATCAATCAAACAATCAGCCGGGCGTAGTAGCGCGTGCCTGTAACTCCGGCTACTCGGAAGGCTGAGGCGGAAGGATCGCCGGAGCCCAGCGGGTCAAGGCCACTGCACTCCAGTGCAGTGGCCTCAAAAAAAAAAAAGAGTTCCGTTTCACTAGGATAAGTTGGTCTCCCAAAATCTGGCCCCAGAGCCCACGTGTCTTCGGGTGTGCGGAGGAGGCCAGGGCGGCACTGGAATCGCCTGGGAGCGTGTTGGAAATGCAAGCTCTCAGGCCTTGCCCAGACCTAGTGAAGCAGAAACTCTGAGGGTCAGACCCAGGAACCTGTGCTCCGGCGGAACTCCAGGGATTCCGACGCACCCCAAAGTGCGAGATACACGGCTCCAGACAGCCCTCGACACAGCCCGCCCTCCGTATCTGTGGGTCCCACGTCTGTGGACTCAAATGACTGCAAAGCAAGAGCATTAGGAAAAAATGGTGTCTGTACTGAAAAAGTACAGACATTTCTTCTTCTTATCATTCGCCAAACAATACAGGGTAACAACTATTTACCTAACATTTACATTGTATTTGCTGTTAC
The DNA here is from genome assembly GCA_027257055.1 of Cephalopachus bancanus. NCBI lineage: Eukaryota > Metazoa > Chordata > Mammalia > Primates > Tarsiidae > Cephalopachus > Cephalopachus bancanus. The sequence goes on along the minus strand of JAPVLO010000281.1, from coordinate 213,362 downwards.
AACTAATCTAAAGATAAATTAAAGTACACAGGAAGATGTACATAGGTTAAATGCAGACACCAGGACTGACAATTAAGCTCACAAACTCATCCTAGAAAAGGACAACATATCTCACTGTTGAATATCACTATGGTCACCCTTGAAGTACCCTATCCCCTTGGGAAGCTATGCACCAACACCAGCACCTAGTTTACCTGTCAAAGCAATTTGGGAGCTCGTTTTCTGAAATAGCCATCAGAGCTGTCGTCATATTACTCTCGATGGCCCGAATGTCATCAAAATGCCTTCCTTTCAATATTTCCTTCATCTTCAGGTAAAGAAAAAAATCACCAGCTGGATCAGGTGAGTAGGGAGGGTGTCCCAATACAGTTATTTGTTTCCTGGCTAAAAACTCCCTCATAGACAGTGCTGCGTGAGCTGGTGCATTGTTGTGATACAAGAGCTCCTTGGGGACCATTTTTGCACACACCTATCTCATGCCAAGATTATCCTGTTTTTCTACTTATATTTATTTTGTCTACTATGCTTCTCACAGTCGGCCAATGAGTTCAACGCATAATACTATGAATTTTTTGCAATGTTTGTCATCAGTTCCGTTCATTACTGGCCATCCTGACTTTTCTTTATCAGTGACACTTTCTCTCCCCTCAGAAAGACGTTTAATCCATCTGCACACTGCCATTTTCTTCACGGCGTTATCCCCATAAACTTGGACTAACGTATCCCCGATTTCACTTCCACTCTTGCAAAGTTTAACGAGAAACGTAATGTTTGTTCATCGCTCTAATTCAAGCTCCGACATTCTCACAATGTTACGCAGTGAGCGCCATTCAGCAAGACACTGCCACACATCGACATGAACACAGCTGTGACACTGATATGCCAAGGTCATAAAACCTTCCTGAGTTGTTTGTACAGAGCTGCCAACCCAAGTGCATGGTGGGAAGTTTGCAAACTTAATTGTCAGAGCTCGTACGGCATTGTTCATCAGGCACTGATGCACCTGTGGATCTGAGTATCTGCTGGGTCCCTGGAGCCCAGCCCCCCCACGGATACTGAGGGATGACTGCATTTTTTTACAAGTAAAAGTTCTAGCATTTCCATGGTGAGGAGCAAATGATGCTGTTGTTATCCAACCATGTAACTTCATCATCATGCTTCCTGCGGCAAACTTTCCAAAGTATTTGCTAAATGCGTACTCCCCCAAAATGAGTAAGATCTCAGGCTCTGGCCTTAAGACACTCCCGTTTCTTTTCTTAAGGGACCAAAGGGTCAGCTGCAAGTGCGGCACCAACCTCCACACATCCATCAGTGCCCCAGCCTGCCCCGGGGACATGGAGCTATGTGAACCCCATTTATGCCAGACCCATCATGGATATTATTGTAGGCTGAGCACCCACCTGCCACGGCTTATGGGGGCCAAACCCACAGCTCCAAGCCCAGCAGGTTTGACCTTTTACAAGCCACTTGTATAGTAAGTGGCCCCAGAAAAACCAGCCAGGTCCCTCCGGGATCTGTTCAGCCAGCTCCAGGTGGTCCCGACCCCAGTCCAACTCAGGCATTCCAGTCCTGGGCACCGACAGGAGACCACGGGTGATCACACAGATGCAAACACGAGAAGACAGAGTCTGAGGGCTAGACGCGACAGCATGTGTAACCCATCGTGGAGAAGAAATCGAGAAAAATGGGCCGTAATGTGATCCATCTTCTGATGCGTGGACAACAACCTCACATTGGGCCAGGCTGTGTTGAGAGTTCTGAAATAGGCAACGTTTTTAGGAATCAAAATACACCATGACCCCGCACCTCGACACACTTGGAAAGATCCAGCATTTAGTGCCCAAGGCAGCATCTGAAGTCTTAAAAGTAGAAAACCCTGATCAGTGAGTTCACAAGACTCGCTTGTCACAAGACGTCAGGGACCGGTGTGACCTCATGTTATAGAGATTTTGTGCCATCATCGCTTGGAAAACTGGAGAGTAAGGTCAGCCTAGCGGGGATCTTTTATTTCTTCTTTTTATAGAAAATTAACAAACAAATTACATGACGGATGCACTCAGTAGAAAAGCATCCAGAAGCAAATGCCCTTCCAGACGGCTCAGTAAAGCACGCGTGAGCACACTCACAACTGGGCGCTGCAGGTGAGGATGTGAGACTCTTGGAGGTGCCTCCATCTTCCCTCTGGGCCTGCAGAGAGAAGCCTGTCCTTCCCAGCTCTTGCTCCAGGTTTCACAGCCTGGTCCTGCTGGATCCAGAAGAGAGAAGTTTCAAGAAGAGTCCGTGCGCACTGGCGGCATCCAGAAGAAATTCGCCATCAGAATCGCCACTGCAGACAGCTGTTTTTGTTTGCTTGTTTTTCCTAAGAGAGACCTTCTCAATGTGCCCTTTTGGGAGTCAGATCTCGGGCTGCGTGCTGCCCGTGTGCATAGTGCCACACCAGGGGCTGGCAGCGGCCACTTCAGGTGTGGCACACGGTGTCAGAAGCTCCAGGGCTCGGCACATCCGCGCCCGAGCTCTTTAGACTGCTTGCTACCATCCAGGGGCAAAACCTTCCCCAGTCGGAATCCCTAAGGAGGGCTGCCCAATTAGCAAATAGAAATACAGCGACTCAGTGAAGTTTGACTCTTGGGTAAACAAGTAATTTTTTAATGTCCCCAATATTGCATGGGACATACATACACTATACATCTATGACATATATACAACATGCATCATATATATGTGTGTGTGTGTTGTTTACCTGAATATATTAATATATGTGTGTTGTGTATCTGAAATTCAAAAGTAACTGGGCATTCTATGTTTTACCTGGCGACCCTGTCCCTAAAGCTATCCATGAGGAATTTCTCTCGGAGCCAAAGACCAGCCTGGGTGGAGGAGAGCAGGGAAGACAGAGGCAGAACCATTTCATGTGGGGGGGAGGTTCTACCAAAGCTTCACAACTTCCCGTGAGGCAGGACCAAAGTCCTTAATCCCCACTTTACAAGTACAGACTCCGTTAAGGGGCTGGGATTCAAATCAAGCCCTGGGTGTTTTGTAGAGGACTCTGTCTGTCGCAGAACTAGACAGACCGGGAGAAGGAAGAATTAAGGATCAAGGAGGGAAAGGACTCCTCGGGCAAGCAAAACTATGCGGTGGCGCAAGCATGGCTGCCCTTCCTCCTCCACGCCCAGGTGAGCTGGTCCGTCTGCTCTGGTGGCTGAGAGTGGCCATTAAGAAATGAAAGCCAGTGGAGGTGTCACCGGCGGGGCTGGAGTCGACAACATCTTGCCTTTCAAGAAACCAAGGTCAGCTCAACCCTTGCAGCACTGAGGCGCAAACGCCACCAGAATTTAAGCAAACAGCAATGCGGGATTTAAGGGTTAGGGTGGGACGCTTGTTCACGGCCTCCCACGCATCCACGTGGACAGTCTTTACTTCCAGTCTTCTAAGGAGACCCCGCAGAAAGCCTGCCGGGTCCACGATGAGGAAGGATTTGTCCTTGTGAATGCTGCTGGAGAGTTAAAAACGGGCTATCAACACAGCAGCAGTGTTAACCCTCCCAACGCTTCGCCGTCTTATTCTCTAAGTCAAAGAAAAGTCACAGCCTGAAGAACCCTCACGTGGGAAAATTTCGGAAAACAGAACTGCATACTTCTTGTTTTTAAAAAAAGACACATCGTGGGATTAATCTGTCACGGCCAAGACATTCCAAACTCAAGCCTTTCTCTGCTCTCCCACAAAGCCAAATGCCCAGCTGTATTCACCACTTCAGAAATAATAATGGAGCTTTTACTATCACAGAAGCAAACGAGTGTTTCTCATCTGCGTATTCATGGTTAGAAGCTGTGCGAGGAGTGACAATTGCTGTGACAACTGTCTGGGAGGGATACTGTTGACAGACATTCCAAACTGCCCCAGAGCTGGGGCAACAAAGTCCAGAGATTATTATTGGGTAATGACCCTGGAAATTAAAAAAAAAAAAGTGTATACCTTTACAGTACTGAGCTATTAGAGAAAGGAATCAACTCAAGTAGATGAGAAAAATTTATATACTTTATTGATTTTAAATTTTACATGCTTTGCCATGTGAGTAAATCTTTTAGAGTCATTCTAAAGCTTTGAAACATTGTAAATAACAGAGATGTGGGGAGATCAGAACAGCTGTTTTTTCCTAGGAGAGTATAAGGCCTTTAAGGCACATTAGAAGAAATCAGGGTCATGAAATACCTTAAAGCTAACTTAAGTCAGGGCTGGTGTGCTTTTCTGGTTTTATTTTTTTTCTGTCTCCCAAAAGCGAGTCTGTCTCAGGTGGTGAAGTAATCCCAGGTAGCATTGCACTTCAGGAAAAGCATCATAAAGTTGATCCTATTGTGTTATGCAAATCCGATATATCCTGTAAGCGCTCAAAAGGAGGCAGTTCCCAGCGAGAGGCCCCTGGCTGCCCACCAATGGCTGTGACGCTTGCCACACAGAAGCGAACCCACGAGGAAACGCGGGAGCCATGGCTGACTTGGGATCCGCCAAGCAGCAGATGGGATCTGGAGTCTCTCCTGAATCCAACCCCAGCGTGGGCACGGGCAAGCCTGTTTCCAGACCGGCATCTGCAGGGCCGGTCAGGGCCCAGCGCTGGCATCTGTGTTATAGACATCGTAGGTTGAGCCACTTGTAATTCTCAGTCATGTATGTAACACAGGAAGGCGTGGGAGGGGCTTTGTATGCTGAGCCCAACGAGCGCATAGCAAAACGTGTCGACACATTCACCTATGAGCGCCCAGGCTGTCTGCTGGTTCCTGAGCCACGTGTGGACCTGAACGGGCCTGGGTCAATCCATGAGGATCAAACGCCCACGTCTGCAAGTCCGTAGATGCCTGAGGATGAAATGGCATCTGCAGGACACACGTTGACTTTCTTAGATGAGTGAAGATTGTCAAATAAACACACACCCTTGGAGTATGGTTCTCCTTTTCTGCAATTTGTTTTGCTTCATTTTATCCATTGCAACTGTACACTATGATTTTTTATTCTGAGAAGCCGAGGACATCCCTTTCCCATATTTAAACTTGCGTGAACATAAAGGGAGTGTGGTGCTTGGCACCTGAATACGGACCAACTGTGCATTTCAACCTATGTGTTGCCAGAGCGTCTGGGAGACTCGTTCGGACACCCCATTCCTTGCAAAGTTTGACGTTTTTTTCTCGGTGTGCCAATCCTCAAACACACACACACACACACACACACACACACACACACACACACACACACAATGATTCCACACATTGCAAAGACCTAAAGGAGATTTGGCAATCCTAAAACGCATCCTATTCGCATGAAAAACTGCTCAAGTTTATCACAAGGGACAAGAGCTCCGTATTCCTTCAGGCTCCCAGTCCCTGCAACTAGGAACGCCTGAGAGTCAAGCAATGACTCTGCACTGTTTCCTAAACCGGGAGCCTCACGGAACTGGGTCCTTCCAACCAACCTGCCTGCTCTCCTGCAGCCACCAGCGCAGGCAGCCTCTGTGTGTCCAGGAGGGAGAATGTGTGCGTTCCCACAGGGAGGAAGCCAGGGGGAATGGTGTTGAGAAAAAGACCTCGCCCAAGGACCGGAAGAGCGCACTTGGCGAGTTCTGCCGGTGACTCTGGACTCCATTGCGCTCCACGGATCACGGCAGCAGCACGAGCTCCACCGTCTGAAGGGTGTTTGTCATCAGCAGAGAAAAGCATCACCTGCACGGGAGTCAGGAGACAATGCATCGCTGTGGACCAGAGGCCCGCGGCCCGGCCGCGAGATCCATCCAACCTGACGGCTCCGCATAGGGCATGCAGTTGTGCGTTTCATTCAGGCCTTACAGGATCCCCACATTTGAATGGCAGCCCCGAGTGTCCCCTGAGTAATCCCGGCGACCTGCTCTCACCCTCAGGCCTGCCTCTCGTTCCTGACATCTTCTCTACAGAGGCTGCCTTGTGCTAGAGGCCGGGTGACGCTGAGAGAGCCTTGTGGTCGGAGCACACACACACGCTCACACTCACACACATTCACTCACACACACATCCGCACACACTCACACGCATACTCTCACACACTCATACACTCACACACACTCACATACATTCACACATTCATAACACACGGTCACCCTCAGTCACACTCACTCACACTTACATATACACACTCACACACAACACGCACTCAACATATTCAACACTCAAACACACTCAACACAAACATACTCAAAACACACAACACACACACCCCCTCACATTCACTGTCATACACACCCATTCACACAACTCACACAAACTCACACATCCACAACACATCCACACACTCACCATACTTTCATACCACACCACACGCACTCGCACACTCACACTCATAAATCCACACTCACAACACACTCACTCACCCAAAACACACACAATCACAATACATACGTAACACAGGCCCTCACTCACCCTCACACACACCCACAATTCACACATACACAATCACTCACACACACACAAATCCACACACTCACTCACAGACACACACACACAACCCCACATGGTGTCTTCTGCCCGTGACGTGCACACTAGGGCTGTGCCAGCCGGTGGGGCAGGCTGGCTCTGGCGGAGGCCACACACGGTCTGCCTGACCCCAAGGCTTGGCCGGCCACGACCCGCCGACTTGAGACCCTGTGCCTCGTGGGAACAGACTCTCTCCTGAGCGGTGGTCCATTTTCTGAACCAATCGCCTTCAGATGTGACCCATAAAACTGCAGTGATGGAATGTTCCCCATCTGGCTGAGTCAGGCACATTTCGAGCTGTAAATCAGAACACTTCCATCTCAGGCACTGCAAGCGCGACCCAGGCATCAACACACACCCAAGAGAGGACACTAGGACACGACAATAACCAGAGATGCTCGTGTCCACGTCTTCCCAGGTCCCACGTCTTGAGCACACCGCCTGAGCGCCTCCACTTGAAGAATGTGTCCGGCAGAGATGACAACACGCCCACGGTCATTCGAGCGCGGCCTTGGATTTGCTTTATCCCAACATACACTTAAAGTCTGGAAATCGACAAGGACAATAAGTAATCAAATTTTAATCACAATCTCCTTTAAATTGAGGGTTTGAACTCAGATCCAAGTTTCAGAACATAACATTTTTTTAAGCGTTCGCACACTCTCTCTATATCCGTCCTCTTGACATCTGAGGATGTGCAGGAACTTAGCAGAGACCGCGACCCTCCTGCTGTTCTCCTCATTGAGCACCACCTGTTTACAGACAGCCACACGGTTGCAGAGGTGTTCAGACGTGCCTGCTATCAGAAGTGAGCTTCAAATGCTAGGGGAGGGAAGGGCATACCTCATCAACAAGGGCACCTGCATAATCAACGTTTGTATATCTAACCCTGAATTGAATTGTACCCCACACCTTTATAATAAAAAAACGAAGGGAGCTTCATCAAACATTTCAAAGAGCTGGTCTGTGCTTCAGATTTCCACAGATGATGTGTCCTAAACAGAAACCACCACCCTGAAACTCCCAAAACACAAGCAGGTGGACAGGGGTAGGAACAATCACCCAGGAGTATGGGGATGTGTGACTTCAAGGGCACCTCTGACACCTTAATGACCAAAACAACAAGTTGTCATTCAGAGCTTGTTAATGGCTCCCAGGAAACAAAAAAATTTGCTTTAAATATATATAAGCCTTACTCTTTCCCACCTGAATCGCCATAGGAGAATTTATAATGTGGCAAATACAATTTTTAAAACTAGGAAAAAGAAGGTTCTGGAAACGAGGTGATTGGATACAAATGAAAAGTAAGGTTTGAATCAAAGCCGTTGACATTCTGCCAACCCAGATGCCATGTCAGCCGCTGGGGCTCCAGCCCCACCTGTCAGAGCACCGGCCGGGCCACAAGATCTCAGCAGCTCGCAGCCCGGCAGGGACAGTCACCAGGACTCCTGCAGGCCCGCGTGCTGTGTGGCCTTGTGTGAAACCCAGAAGACGCCCCTTCACAGGCTCTGAGTCCAGAACACGACGAGACGAGGGCACTTCGGACTGTCCACCTGAAATGCCAGGAGGGCCCCTCCCACATCCACCTTCCACAGAAGCATGGTGGAGATTCCCACAGGAAACAACCCTCCCCAACTGCAGCCTGTCCTTCCAGAGAACAGCACGGCGGCATCTCCCATGGGAAACCCCCTCCTCACTGCAACCTGTGCTTACAGAGGACAGCATGGTGGTGTCTCCCGCGGGGAACAACCCTCCAGGAGAGAGAGGCAGTAACGGGACATGGTCTTTACTCTCCAAGAACTCGCCACGGTGAGAAGAGCATGACTGTGATACGCAGAGCCCAGGATGGTGGGGCTGCAGCTGCAGAAACAAGTTGGGAGGAGGGCCAGAAGGGGAATGCCGCCTCGGCTGCCTTAACGCCAGACAATGACACAGAAGAGGCGACCCGAGGTGGCCCTCCAGGTATGCATGGGGTGGAAGAGGCCGGGGACAGAGTCGGAAACGCAAAGAGGGCTTTCTAAGGAGGGGGCTGGCGTGGACAAAGACGGCCCAAAGGTCTGAGGGTCTCCTGTCCAGACCAGTCACCTGGGGGCCTTCCTAAATGCAAGTTCCCAGGCCTCCCACCTGTGTTCCAGGACTTCGGTCCCGCTGAGGACCTGGAGTTTGCCTCTGAAAAGGAGGCAGTTCTCAGGTCATGCTTGGAAAGGCACTCGACTGAGGTCACAAGGCCTGATATGTCTGTGGAGTGAAAAGACACCGGCACGATGGGGCGTGGATCTGGGGGCTAGAAGGACTGACAGTTTGTCCACCGGGTCCAGGATGTGGATGGGGCCGGGATAGAGAGAGCAGGTTCTCCAGGTGTAGGGAACTGATGGGCCTAACTCTCTCGGTTACCTGTGAAAGCCTAGAAGTGAGAGCCAGCCTTGAAGAGGCAACATGACCTGGATTCAGTGTCGGCGGCAGTGATCACCTGGCATCCACGGCACAGCAGGCCAGAGGAGCAGTGTGTCCCACGTCTCGATCCCAGTTCTGCCACCTGTTGCCTCTGGTCTTGTTGAGTTACCAGTCCCCCGGGCTTCAGTTTCCTCTCGGCAATATGAGAATAATAACACCCAAATGCCAGGGTTTTTCTTAATATTAAAGGTATCGTGTACACAGAATGCCTATTTCTGAACCTTATACACAGTCGTATTTTTAATAATAAAAAATGTTATCTACCATTTATTAAAAACTGAGGTAAGCCGGGCTCGGTGGCTCAGCCTGCAATCCTGCGCCTTTGGGAGGCTGAGGTGAGTGGATTGCCTGAGCCCGCGGGTTCGAGACCCGCCTGGGCAGCGAGACCTCATCTCTACAATAAATCAAAAAATCAGCCGGGCGTGGTAGCGCATGCCTGTAATTCCGGCGACTCGGAAGGCTGAGGCGGAAGGATCGCCGGAGCCCGGCAGGTCGAGGCTGCAGTGGCCGGGAGCGGCCACTGCACTCCAGTCTGGGCGACAGAGTGAGACTCCAACTCAAAAAAAAAAAAAAAAAAAATCTGAGGTAAACAGCAAGAAAAAAAAAGATGAAAAATTCCAATTTAGAGAGTCGTGTTTGGTCTGCAAGAAAAAAGATGCAGCCAGGCACCGTAGCTCACACCTGGAATCCCAGCATTTTGGGAGGCCAAGGTGGGAGGATCGCTTCAGCCCCTGAATTTGAGCCCGGCCAACAAAATGAGACCCCACCTCAAATAAAACGCTAATAGAAAAATTAACCAGTCGTGGTAGCATGTACCCTGAGGCCAGGGATAGCATGTTATGCGTGTCTCTGGCAGACACACTAGTTGTGTTCAGGTGCCGGGCTGACCCTCGTGAGTTGTGAGCACTGGGTGAATCTGGGTGATTTGTGTTCCGGAGGGACAGCCCACTGCAAAGCTGAGGGTTTGCTGGTGGCGGCGGGCGGGTACACTCTGTCAACCGGGGAGCAGGGACCTGAGAAAAAGGCTGGTGACCTGGGTGGGACCACAGGGGAAATGGGGTCTGGCGGATCTGAGGTGCCGACATTCAGGGGACTTAGTCATGGGGAAATTCTGCATCTATTTTTTTTCTTTTTTGAGTCAGAGTCTCACTCAGTTGCCCAGGCTGGAGTGCAGTGGCATGATCATGGCTCACCACAGCCTCAGCCTCCTGGGCTCCAGTGATCCTTCTGCCTCAGCCTACTGAGTAGCTGGGATTACAAGTGTGCACCAGTACACCTGTTTTGGTTTTTTTTGTTTTTTTTTTTTAGAGACAAGGTCTGGCTTTGTTGCCCAGGCTGATCTTGAACTCCTGGACTCAAGCAATCCTCCCACCTTGGCCTCCCAAAGTGATGAGATTATAGGCATGAGCCACTATGCCCAGCCAGGTTTCTAAAAATTTGAGTCTGACTTGTCTAATCCTTAAAGTGGGACGATCACCTCTGGGCTTGAGTGTGACTTACGACAATGAGCACTGCCAGCCTTGCCTGGGAGTCGCACAGACGCCCTTGGCAACGAGTAGCCACTTCTTTGACCAGTGCTACCACACTCTGACACTTGTGAGCGCACTAAACACCGCCTGCCAAGCTGTCCCATGCTCAGGGTTTCTGACTCAATAAATTCAGGGCAGAACCAGAGGGCTTGTATTTCTAGCAAGTTTCCCTGACTGCAGCTGACGCTGATGGTCCTGGGGTGACATTTTGAGAACCACCCCTCCCCTAACAGACACAGGGACCCCGCAGACATGGAGAGAGCAGTCACAGGCTGGAACTTCTGCCTGAGAACGCTGTGCCAAGCGGCCAGGTGCCATCACTAACAAGCAAAGCCAGGCAGAGAAGCAGAAGGCAAAGGCTGCCACCCGACTCCACACCCTCAGCGCTGTGGACTCCCCAGATCAGGGGACCCTGTGCCAGGTGAGCACTGGCGTCTGAAACTCACCGAGACCTCCAGAAACCTTAACCAGAAGCGGCCACCTGCAGTCCTGGGAACCCGCCTTATGGAGGATGCCCCCGGGTCCCGGGAGAGCTCGACCAGGGCATCTGTGAAGCCCGGCAGAGAATCTCACTGAGGCCGGAAGCCCCGGGTGTGGTGCTGCCCTGCTGGCTCTGGCCCCTCGCTCCCTCCCTCCCCCGCCCGCCCTGCCCGGCACGTGGCTCACGGCAGAGACTGAGTCTGTCCCCAATGCAGGGAGTGCTGTCATCACGCAACGCACCCACCAGGGCTGATGTGGGCACATATGTGCATGTTTTTTTCCTCAAGAGGAGTGGTGGGTTCTGCTTCTGGGAAGGAACAACAAAACCCAGGAAATGCACTGCCCCTGTCTTGTGGAGGTGGCATGGACACGGAGGGGGTGTGGACACGGAGGCGGTGTGGACACGAAGGGGGTGCGGATATGGACGCGGTGTGGATACAGAGGTGACATGGACATGGAGGGGGCGTGGAGGCGGCTGGACACAGAGGCAGCGTGGACACGGAGGCGGCATGGACACGGAGGGGGCGTGGACACGGAGGGGGCGTGGACATGGAGGCAGCATGGACACGGAGGCAGCGTGGACACGGAGGGGGCGTGGACACGGAGGCGGCATGGGCATGGAAGGGGTGTGGACACGGAGGGGATGTGGACATGGATGTGGTGTGGACACGAAGGTGGTGTGGACACAGAGGTGGACATGGAGGCAGAGTGAACACAGAAGGGGCGTGGACACGGAGGCGGTGTGGCCACGAAGGGGGTGTGGACACGGAGGTGGTGTGGTCACAGAGGTGGCGTGGACACGGAGGCGGCGTGGACATGAAGGGGGCGTGGACACGGAGGTGTCGTGGATACAGAGGCGGCGTGGACACGGAGGTGGCGTGGACACGAAGGGGGTGTGGACACAGAGATGGTGTGGACACGAAGGGGGCGTGGACACGGAGGTGTCGTGGATACAGAGGCAGCGTGGACACGGAGGTGGCGTGGACACGAAGGGGGCGTGGACACGGAGGTGGCGTGGATACAGAGGCGGCATGGACACGGAGGTGGCGTGGACACGAAGGGGGTGTGGACACAGAGATGGTGTGGACACGAAGGGGATGTGGACACGGACATGGTGGACAGCCTATCCTCTTGTTTCCAGATCCGAGAGCACACGTAAAGGTGACGGGCAGGCTCTGCTCCCGTGTGGCAATCCGCAGTATGTCTCCATCTTGCCGCAGCCGACTCCACCGAGCCGTCGGGTTCCAGGCGTCCGCTACAGCCAGGTGGCTGGAATTCGCGACCAAGAGGCTGCCAGACTCCAACACAGCTTCTCCTCGCACACCCAGGCTTTGTGTCTCTGGGAGGTGGGCGTCCGTCAGGCCCACGACCAACTGTCTTTGTTTTATCGAGACCTGTGTGCGGTGATGCTGATTTATCATTTTTACAGCAGCCTCTTCCCCGCGGGCTGCGGGTCGTGCAGTGGCATTGCGAGGATTTATGGCGGGACGCTGACGGAAAATGCATGCTCTTTCTGATTCCTCCTCTCCGACACCTGGTTCTTATTTCCCCAGCCCCGGCTTCTGCCGTTCTCGGCATTATTTACCATTCGCTGAAGCGCCGTCTATTTGGAGGGATGTATTCACAGAGGATGGATTTCTGCAGCTGGCTGTTGATTCTTCCTCTTATCAACAACCCAGGGCTGATTTTTTACGTCTGCTTGTGTTGTTCGGGGCCTGGAGTTCACGGTCATTTCTCACTTGTTTCTCCTTATCTGCCACGACTTATTAGTTCTCGCAGGAGAGAGAAAACGCGGCCGGACTGCGCCCCCGCTGAGGCCCGAGTCACACCGTAGGTGGCCAACCCCCACCCACATGGGTTATTTATAGCTCGGGGAAGGCTCCTCTCCTCCAAGTCCCACAGCAAGGCTCATTTTTTCAGAGTCCAATAACATTTCGGAGTAACTTGGCAGAAGGTAGGGCCCTTGAAGCCTGGTGGTGGCCCGTTTGCCAAGACCGAAGAGGAGGCGAAGAGGGTGCAGTGAGATCAGCAAAGCCACCCCCCCTGGGAAACATCTGATTTTGAACATGAACGTTTGGGTCTCCCTCCCAGTGCGAATCCCAAACCAGCCGAGATTACTGTTCCATCAGAAATACTCAGTGTTGGCCCCTTTCGCCTCCCCTCCCGCACCCAGCGGGTGTCGGGCACTGAATTTCGTGTCAAAACCGATTTGTAGTTCCGCTTTTAGCCAAGGTCTCTGTTGCTAATGTATACACTTTGCCAAGAGGCCAGGCAGTTAGAGTATAATTCTGATAGGATCGATACGTACCATCCCATCCACTCATCCTTCCCCCTCGTTCCTGAAAACAGAAGTCAACTTCTCAGGCTAACATGTTTAAATAAAAATATGCGTGAAATTGGTGGATCACACACCCCCTGTTGGAGGCCACCTCCCATAAAGTGTCCAGACATACCATGTCCCCAGGACACCCGTGTTCGTGCTACAGACCCGGCACAATGCTCGCGGTGGAGTCCTCCATCCTCACAAGGTGTCACTTGGGATGAAGTTTGTGTGGCCACCCCATCCTGTGCCCAGCCTCCTTCTTCCTCAAACCCTGTGGCTTCCACTAGCCAGGACGCTCAGCTGCCGCCTGGGAACTGCCCTCCTGGCTCCCGGCAGCCAGGTGGGCCGATGATCACACAGCGACGCCCACGCGGACCCCCTGCTGCCGCCGTCCTGGGAGCACTAGGTGACGCACACCATCCACCTGCTGTGGGCCAGGTGCTGTTCTCATCCCATTCTACAGACGAGGACACTGAGGAACAGAAGGCCGGGCATCCTGTGTCTGCGGCAGAGCTGAAAGTGACCAAACACTGGCCACAGCTCGGGTGGGTGCAGACTCAGTGCTGGTGAGTTTGGCGCTGGTGAGCTCAGTGATGGAGACTGACGACTTGGTACTGATAAACTTGGTGCTGGGGTCTTGGTGCTGGGGGCTTTGTACTGGGGAGCTTGATGCCAGGGGCTTGGTGCCAGGGCTCAGTGCTGGTGAGCTTGGTGATAGGGGCTCAGTGACGGTGAACTTGGTTCTGATGGCTCAGTGCTGATGAGCTTGGAGCTAGGGAATTGGTGCTGGGGGCTCAGTGCTAGTGAACTTGGTGCTAGGGACTTGGTCTGAGGACTCCCTGTTGGTAAGCTCGGTGCTGGGGCTCAGTGCTGGGGACTTGACACTGGAGATTCATACCGTTGACCTCGAGGTCGGGGGCTTGGTGCTGGTGAACTTGGTGCTGGGGGCTTGGTGCTGGTGGGCCCAGGCAAGAGATCCCCCAGAACTGGGGGAGCCACAGAGGAAGGGGGGGCCGTGCAGCCCACCCTCACTGCCCCCCTCCCTCTGGGCAAGAAATGAGCCACCCTATCCCAGCCATGGCCTGGCTGCCCCGTCAAGCACACTCATGTCCCACCTCACAGGCCCCCGGATGCAGACACCAAAAACCCTTGGAGATTACAATGGAGGATGGACACAAGGATCCGATCTCAGCACCAAGCCTCTTCCCGACCAGAACCGACGGCCCCCAGGTGGCCCGAGAGCCTGACCACTCTCAAAGCTGCTGCATCGCCCACAGGGACACGCCACCCAGATCCAGCGCTGCATCTACATTTAACTCCAACACACAGAACATGCCTGGGGCAGGCAGGCCTAAGACACACAGCCAGCTACTCAAGGCACCCAAGCACTGTTGTGGGTACGCCCCGCCCTTGCCGTCCAGAGACCCTGGGCTTCCTCCCCCTGTGCGGACAGTGCCTTCCACCCCAACCCGGGCCTCAGCCCTGTGTAGACAGCACCCTCCGCCTCAGCAGGGTCCTCACCCTGTGTAGACAGCACCTTCAGGCCCAACCCAGGCCTCAGCCCTGTGTAGACAGCACCCTCCACCCCAGCACGAGCCTCAGCCCTATGCAGACACCACCCTCCACCCCAGCACAATCCTCAGTCTTGTGTAGACAGCACCTTCCTCCCCAACCAGGCCTCAGCCCTGAGCAGACAGCACCCACTTCAGCCCAGGCCTTAGCCCCTGTGTAGACAGAGCCCTCAACCCAGCACAGGCCTCAGCCCTGTGTGGACAGCATGCTCCACCCAGCAGGGGCGTCCCGGTCCCTCCCCTGCCTCCCTTTCCTCACCACCCAATGGATGTTCTCACCTGCAGCTGCGGGCTACCTGGTCTAGGGAGCTTGAAACATGCTCCCACCTTGAGCCCCAGCCTTGGACACTCTGCCACCCTGAGCCTGAGGTGGGTCTAGGCTTCAGGACCTGGGCAAGCACTCCTGCTGGTTCCAAGGTGCAGTCGGGGTGGGGGTCGCCCTCCTAGATAGCCCTCTACTGGCATTCAGTAACGCCTCTGTCCCTGTACCATATTGTCACTACCTCCAGTTGAAGAAAGCTGCAGGTGAAAATAGTTCCACGTATTCCAATGGGCTTGCTCAATCATTGCCTAATTATGCACTCATTTTCCTCTGATGGGCTCCAAGTGCCATTTTGGTGATGAACTAACACACTCTCAACAGCATGAGCATCTCAGGTCACGGGGTAAGCCCGGAAGGCATCACACCAGTTTTTCTTGTTCACCAATAGCAGTAAAAGAGCCAGGACTTCTCCTCCGAGTGACAACCAGCTTGTGGCAAGTGATTATCAACTCCCCGTCCTCGACTTGCAAAACGGACAGGTCGGAATATTCAACATCTTTGAGACCCTCGAAAAAAACCATTGTACTGCATGAGTTGAATTCGAATCACCCTGCTGTCCTGGGGCTGTGCACATTTTGGCAAATCATGGCCCTCTCTGAACTTCTGCTTACCCAGCTGCAGAGCAACGGGCTTGTTCCTGGGTGTGGCGTCTGGGATTCCCCACATTGAAGAGGTCTTGCGTCCGGAGTCGGGCTGATGAGCCACCCAACGAGGGGCACAGTGACACCAGCCAGCCGGTGGTACTGGAAGCTATTTCTTCCTGCCACTCTCCCCCACAAAGGAACCCTGGGCAGGTTTTGGTCAAAGCAAGAGAAGAACGGAGTTTTCACAATCAGGGAAGAGTAACATCACCGTGCCCTCGAAACAGACAAATACGCCCTCTTCGGGGGGGAGCCAAAAAAACCGGAACTTATTTATGAAAAATTGTATATTTATTCTTATATAGTTTAAACTTCAGGAACCTTCAAAGTACTCTCTGTATGACGCAACACACCTATTATGATGCTTTTTCCACTGCTCAGAACAGTTTTTGGACTTGTTGACTGTGATGCCTTTCAAGGCTTCTACTGTTTTTTGTCTCACCTCTCAAGCAAAACATTTCCCTTTGAGGAAAACAAAAAAAAAGTCCGGGGAAACCAACAAAAAAAAAGTCATTGAGGAGAGACTGGGTGAATAGAGGGGTGGGGCGCAGGGGTCACGCCGTGAACACAAAAACCGCTGAACACTCAGCCTGGTGTGGGCAGGTGCGTTGTGATGGTGAAAAGACCAGTCACCTGCTTGCCACAACTTGGGACGCATCTTCCACAAATCGTGACTCAAGCATGTCCAGTCTTCTCTTCCGGTCCATCAAAGTCTGTAATCTGTACAGTTCTGAGAAGGTTGTGTCATGATTTGCAGAAGAAACACCCCGAGTTGTGGCAAGCAGGTGACTGGTCCTCCCACGATGACAACGGACCTTCTCAAGCCATCCTGGGCCTTGGCCCTGTCAGGTCCTGTGGCCCCAGCATCCCCCTGCAGGCAGCAGCCTGCATGGGCTCCCAGGGCCAGCGGAAGGAGACCCCAGGCGCTGTTAAAAGTGTTCCTACCCCCTGAACTCCGAGATGCTACTGGGGCTTTACAAGTTGTTTCAAGGCCATTTTAAAGACAAACCCGCGGTATTTACATGGATATGTGGGTCTGTGTAAAGCACTGTGCGGTTCTTCAGGAAAGGTGCCGTATGAATGTTCTTGTATTACTGGAAGGATTATATAAAAGACGTTAAAACATACCTCATCCCAGCAGTGGGATAGCCAGCCGCAGAACATAAAGCATCCTTTGTAAAGAGAGCCCCCCCCGGAGACCTCTGAAATCTCACACTGATTGAGCTGAGCTGGACCTGAGGCGCACTGAACATTTTCCAAAGGGTAAAATATTAAATATACTCTTTTTAAAATATTTACCAGTGAAACACTAAAGTACTGTAATGGGCTGACCTTCGCAGCAGCTTTGTTCCACTCTTCCAAAAGCGGCCAAAAAGGGATTGTTTTCTTTTAATGCTCTGTTTTGTCTTTTGGGGGGGGGGAAGAAGCAACTTGTTTTGAGCAGGCACTCCGCCCTGCCTGGCACTAACAACCTCATGGCAGAATAATCGCTGTGAACAATGCCCAGGGGGACTGCCCTGGCTACGGTGGCGGCCAGGCTGCAGCAGCCAACTCTGTGCTTTTCTTAACGACATCATTGCATTTTTGTCTGGAGAGGGTAAGGAGAGTCTCCCTTCAGAGCAGGTTGCTGGCAAGTGCTAATTGTTGACACATTAGCTAATTGTTATGATTAACCCCTTCTTGCTCATCCTGGAAGTCAGGCTCTCAGCCGTGAAGTATGAAGATGCTTGATAGCCAGACCCTACGAAAACATTCAAACGACAAAGGCTCACCCTCGGCGGAGTCAAGCCAGTGGCCACCACACAGCCATGCCTTTAAGGAATAGACACCAGGCAGGAAAAAAAATTATCCTAGCTACTGAGTCCACCGGTATTTCAGACCCCAGTGTTCTGGGGTTATCATCAATGATCTGCTTTTACAAATCCACCCTGTCTTTGGAAAGCTGAAGCGATTCCAAACCAAATAAACCACCCATAAGCCACACCAGTCGCTGATGACTGAGGCTGCTCAGGACCGCCACACGCAGATGTTCCCCAACTTTCTGAAGTCCACCTGGGGGCTCAAATGTAGCTCAGTTTGTGAAAGCGACTAGTCACGGATACGAGATGACTCGCATCTTCTGACAGTTCGAGAAAAGCAGAGAAGAAGAAATCAAGAAGAGAGGAAATAGCAAGAAGCCAATTCACAGGGTTCGACTCAGTTCTGGCCCCGGAAGGGGTCCTTCATTCCTGCCCTATCTGCCGGCCCAGAAACGCCAGCAGACTATTTACTACTTGCTCTAGGAATAAACTGGCTTCAGACTAAAATGTCATTTGACTAAATTTCAATTTGAAAATAATGTCACAGCCGGGCTTGGTGGCTCAGCCTGTAATCCCGCGCCTTTGGGAGGCTGAGGTGAGTGGATTGCCTGAGCCCGGGTTCGAGACCCGCCTGGGCAGCGAGACCTCATCTCTACAATAAATCAAAAAATCAGCCGGGCGTGGTAGCACATGCCTATAATTCTGGCTACTTGGAAGGCTGAGGTGGAAGGATCGCCGGAGCCCAGCAGGTTGAGGCTGCGGTGGCCGGGAGCGGCCACTGCACTCCAGTCTGGGCGACAGAGTGAGACTCCAACTCAAAAAAAAAAAACAAAAAAAAAAAAGAAAATAATGTCACACAAGTATTAAAGTCAAACCACAATTCCGCCATGACAAAAATGTGTTCATTTTATATTTTAACACATGGAGAAAATACAGGCAACCTTCTTAAATTATTCTTGCATATGATCTTCCTCATACAAGAAAAGCATATTTCACAATCCATCCATTAGTCAAGATCTGTACATTTTCTTCCTACAGTGATATTCTTTTTAATCTTTTTTTTTTCTTTTCGAGTGGGAGTCCCACTCTGTCGCCCAGACTGGAGTGCAGTGGCCGCTCCTGGCCACCGCAGCCTCGACCTGCTGGGCTCCGGCGATCCTTCCACCTCAGCCTTCCAAGTAGCCGGAATTACAGGTGCACGCTACCACGCCCGGCTGATTTTTGATTTATTGTAGAGATAAGATCTTGTCAAGTTGCCAAGGCGGGTCTCAAACCCGTGGGCTCAGGCAATCCACTCACCTCAGCCTCCCAAAGGCGTGGGATTACAGGTTGAGTCACCGAGCCCGGCTCCTTTTAATCTTTAGTATCTACATAGTTAAGGGGGGAAGTCAGTTTTAAACAACTCACTCTTTGTACATAGTTTGACTATTCTCAGTGACTTAACTGATTACTAACTAGCTAACCCAGTTAAGGCTGTTTACAAGACTACTTATGACAATAACTCCACGTGGCTAACACATCGCCCGCCACACAGGAAGCGCCAGTAACTGCTAGCTGCCACTGCCGTCATCATCAGCACCAACCACTGACAGCAGGTAAAGGAATTACCTACAGAAACCTAGAATAAACTCAGCTTACTCTTCGTTTAGTCTTTCTGCCTCAGCCTAGCCATTTTGCTTAGACCTCACCCCTAACATGCTCTGAATCTACCACAGGTTAGACATAGATCAATCTCCCATAAGCAGGTTTTTAGGAAGCGTTCAGACATCCTACTGCAGGCCAAGCTGGCAGCCTATCCCGCCCCCCCCCCGGCAAATCTCCATCAGATGCAAGACAAGGACAGAACCCTAGAAAGGATAATAGACCACCTTTTGGTCAAGGAGGCTGTGGACTGTAAACGGCTAACAAGTCTCTTGCAGGAAAACCCCGCCCTTCGTCTCCTCCCGTCTAGTCCACCACCATGGCAGTCATTGCTGGACGAACGCACCCATCTGCCTGTTGTGCACCACCTGATGTCAGTACCTGCGCTTACCCACCCCTTCGTGATGACGTAGAGCAGACTGCCACCCCATCTCAATGATCATCCCCCATCCAAGGGAAGGGTTAAAAGCATTCCACCCCAGCAGCCAGGCGCCATTGCCAGGCCATTGCTAGACTTACTAGACTCACTAGACTCTGGTGTGGCCATGTGCTCTTTGAGCTGTGGCTGTGCTGTGTTTCTTGGCTTTGGCCTCCGTCCCTACCCTAGGAAGGTGAATCTCCTCTTTCTCTCTCTCTCTGTCTCTCTCTGTCTCTCTCTGTCTCTCTCTGTCTCTCTCTCTCTCTCTCTCTCTCTCTCATTTACTTTTAAATAAACTATATTTTCTAATCGAACTTCTGGGCAATTCTGTGCATCTTTCACACAGCATCAGATTGCACACCAGACACCTATGCCCCCAGCGGGCCTGACCTCACATTCCGGAGGCCCCCCTGGGAGTTGACCCTAACATTTTTGGAGGCCCTGGCGAGATGGCCCTAACAACCACAATCATCACTATCATCCCCACCCCCATCAAAGTGACAGGTGACTGGTCAAATAATTAGACTTCCATTAGTGGAAAATAATATCTATGTTCCCAGATTAAGCTAAACTGTAACACAGCATCGTACATCAAAGATTTTATTTGCAGTAGATACTGAATTTTGTATTTTTTCCTTTGTTTTTGTTTGTTTGGGGGTTTTTGTTGTTGTTTTTGAGTTGAGGTCTCACTCTGTCGCCCAGGACTACAGGCACACACCTGGCTAACTTTTTTTTTTTTTTTTTGTAGAGACAAGATCTGGATACATTGCCCAGGCTGGTTTTGAACTCCTGGGCTTTCTTTTTTCAATGGCCCTCAATAGGAACGATTTGAAATTCATATATGTGACCATCACAACCCTCACCATTGTGAAAGTTGATTCAGAAGCAGAGCCTCCTGCAACAGAAACTCTCAGGGGAGGAGGGAGTACCATTGGGGAACTGCGTGAAGCTGTTAGTTTAAAGAAGAATGTCAACTTCAACCAGCCATGATTGGCTTTCTAGTTGAATTCAACTTGTTTTCCTACCAAAAACAAGATTCATACTGACTTGTACAATGCTTTTATTTATAACTTTTTAAAGATTTTATGTGTGGCTGGGCTCAGTGGCTCAGCCTGTCATCCCAGCACTTTGGGAGGCCGAGGCAAGTGGATTGCCTGAGCCCGTGGGTTTGAAACCAGACCGGGCAATTTGGCAAGAACTTGTCTCTACAATAAATCAGAAATTAGCCGGACATGGTAGCCCGCACCTGTAGTTCTGGCTACCTGAAAGGCTGAGGCAGAAGGATGGTCGGAGCCCAGCAGGTTGATGCTGGGGTGGCCATGAGTCTGCCACCTGTACTCCAACCTGGGCGACGGAGTGATACTCCAACTCAAAACAAACAAATAAAAAAAGATTTTATGTGCAAGAGCCTAAGCTACATCTCACTATATATATTTTTTGCCATTTTTTTGGCAATTCTATCCACCCATTAATTTACCTTAAGTAAGAATAACATAGAAATAAAATCCTTGAATATTACAACATATCCTCTAAAAAGGTATTCATGGCTTTACAACGTGACTATCAAATAGGCAGTCTTCTACAAGGTTCAAAGATGTCCTCAGTGGAAGGCGCTGTTTAAACACACGTCATGTGTACATGGCAGCACTTGGGAGGCAGGGGTGGTGGTGAGGGGAGGGGTCTCTTGAGTCCAGGAGGCTGAGTTTGCAATGAGCTATGATTGGACCACTGCACTCCAGCCTGAGCAGCAGAGTGAGATTCTGTCTTTTAAAAAAATAAGTAAAACAAATAAAACCCACATACTATCAGTGGAAAGAGAGAACTGTTAAAAAACCAGCTCGCCTCACCTAACGTATGTGGCAAGTAAGACCCAGAGTAATGAAGTGAGTTCTCCAACATCACAGCAGCTGGTGGCCCCTGGGGGGGTACACAGCATGCCTTCCACGGAGAGAGCAGGGTGCTAGGCCCTGGCCACTGTAAGATGCAGCCACGCCGACAGCAGGTTGGCCAGTATCCGGCAACCCCAGACATGAGACACGTTACGACAAACCGGTGACTGGGTGTTTCACGTCCCATCTCCAGATTTTGAAACGGCCACAGCTCCACCTGGGTCTGTGTAAAAGGGTTTGTTTGTTTTGAGTTGCACTTTTTACATTGGTTTCTGGTGTGTCTTAGCTCCAAGTCCGAAGCGGGGTCATGGAGCCATCAGATACCGGACAGAGCTGTCAAAAGCAGGAATTCAACTGCGTTAATTATGGCATGTAAGTCACAGTTCAGTTTGTTCCACAACAATGTAAATTTTTTAAAAGGCAGAAAAATAAGAGCAGTCCTCACACTGTTTAAGACTCTGCCCTCTCAAGGATGGTCACACCACCCCTGTAAGCCACATGCCACAGACAGTGGCCATGTTCTGTGAGAGCACGCGTGGTGTTTGGAGGCACCTCATCTGGGTTCAGATTCCACCTCTGCCACCCTCTGACCTGGGACGTGTTTAACAGCCCTGACCCTCAGTCCTCATGGTAGTAGGCTGAATCATGTCCCCCCCCAAGAGACATGATCAAGTCCCCAATACCTGTGAATATGATCGTATCTGGAAATAGAATCTTTGCAGGTGTAAATAAACAGAGGATCTCAAGGGAAGCTCATCCTGGAGGGCCCGAAATCCAATGACCAGTGTAGAGGGAGACTGGAGACCCAGGGGCCCAGCAGTAAGACCACATGAAGGTCGAGACAGAGATACGCAGCCCCACGCCCAGGGACACCAAGGCTGCTGGCAGCCAGCAGAGGCTGGAGAGAGGCGGGAACAGACTCCCCTCAGAGTCCGGGAGAAAGAGCCCTTGCAAACACCATGATGTTGGACTTCTGGCCTCAAGACCTCTGCGTGCTACTACCCTTGACAGAGACATCAATACCAATGTATTAAAGGCTTTCCAAACCAATTTCATTCTACTGTTTAGTTTCTCTAAAAGGGAAAAGAAAACAGATCACTTATTTTAATTCCTTTTTAAAATTTTTTATTTCCTCTGGAAGAGGCATAATCTAATGGAAAGAAAAACAAGGAACTAGACCTTATTCGCGTCCAACACGGACTACTGACTAATGTTGTGTCTAGATACTAAAGTAAGACAAACTCAGACTCTCAAGCTGTCAAACTCTCTGCCTGAATTATGGAAAGCAAGGAACAGGGTGCAGGAGGTTTATTCTCTTCTGCAGAGGGAAGAATGAAGCTTTTAACACCCCTTAATTTTTAGAGCTTGGATTCCAAGAAACCAAACATGCTGTTCCTTTGCTGTAGTATTAGTTGCATCCTGACGAACTTAGAAAAAAAAAGAAAACTAAAATACTGCAAGGCTGGGCTCAGTGGCTCAGCCTGTCATCCCAGCACTTTGGGAGGCCGAGGCGAGCGGCTTGCCTGAGCCTGCGGGTTCAAAACCAGTAAGGGCAATTTGGCGAGACCTCGTCTCTACAATAAATCAAAAATTAGCCGGGCGTGTTAGCGCACACCTATGGTTCCAGCTACCTGGAAGGCTGAGGTGGAAGGATTGCCAGAGCCCAGCGGTCAACACTGCGGTGGTCATGAGCATGCCACTGCACTCCAGCCTGGGTGACGGAGTGAAACTTCAACTCAAAATATATATATATACTGTGGAATTGACTCTGTGGTTTGAAAAGCTAATTTGAAGTTGTTTCTTCTCGAATGCCACCTTTCCTCCATTTGCTTAGCTCAGGATGGGCCTGGGGCAAGTGGCCACGCTGGCCTGCCCGTGGTCCACCTCCTGCCGTTCCCCTGGCTCCCTTCAGTGAAGTGAAGGCAGTGGTGGCCATCCCTGCTCGAGCTCTGATCACTCTCAGGGCGCAGTGAGGACCACCTCAAAGGGGCAGCTCGTTCAGTTTTCTAGAATCCAAGCTCTAAAAATTAAGGGGTGTTGAAAGCTTCATTCTTCCCTCCGTGGGAAAAAAATGAAGAGCATGCACCCTCTTCTTGCTTTTTCCTTAATTCAGAGTCTGATACTTGGAAGCCGAACACAGCGACGGGAAAGGGACATAGGCCGCATGCCGAGAATGCAGGCTGCGGCCATAATGCAGGCTGCGAGAGGGATACCGGCAGCCGGGGGCGCTTGCCTGCGTGAACACGCACCCTTAGCCCCCAGCCCAAAGGAAAGGAGGAGAGAGCCGGGAACCGAAAACAGGCTTCCACTCGACATGGCAATCCCACTGCTGGGTGTCACCAGAGGAGCATGCCTCGCTCTACCCAAAAGACCACACACATGCGAGTTTACCACAGCACTAGCAATGACAGCAAAGATGTGCACCCCCTGGGGGCCCGTCGACAGTGGCTAGGTAAAGAAAATGGGGTGCACAGACATCATAGAACGCCAGGCAGTCATAAAAAAGAGCAAAGCCCTGCCCTCTGCGGCAACGTGGCTGCAGTTGGAGGACATTATTTTAAGTGAATTATCACAGAAACAGAAAACTGAATACCGCACGTTCTCACAAGCATTCAAGAGAGATGGCTTTGTGGTAAGTACGGCAAAGATGCTTCCTGGGCTTACATCTGATTATGACACCACTTACATCACCAGAACTTATTCTAATAGCAAGACAAGCTTTGCATACACTGGATCTGACAGCTCTGAAGCCCTCACTGTGTGGCTGCAGGTGTGGACCCCACCAAGCCTTTCTGGGGACAGACCACATTCCCAGTGCCAGGGCCCACCCAGATTCTTCAAGTGCCTCTAGCCCTCATCTGCTTGGGGCCCACCACCCTGGGGAAGGACAGCAAGGGAAAGATGACAGGTCGTTTTTAAGGCCAAGCAAAGCCTAAACATTCAACAAAAATCCCGAGATTGGCCAGGCTTGGTGGCTCAGCCTGTCATCCCAGCACTTTGGAGGCTGAGATGAGTGGATTGCCTGAGCGGTCGGCTTCGAGACCAGCCCAGGCAACTTGGCAAGACCTCATCTCTACAATAAATCAAAAATTACCGGGCATGGTGGCCCATGCCTGTCATTCCAGCTACTTGGAAGGCTGAGGCGGAAGGATCGCCGGAGCCCAGCGGGTTGACACTGGGTGTCCGTGAGCATGCCACTGCACTCCAACCTGGGCAACAGAGTGAGAGCCCAACTGAAAAAAAAAAAAAGAAACCCGAGGTTTTCAGCATGGGCTTCCTGGAACGAGTGTCCTCATGGGGGTTACCAGCTCGCTCACCGTGGCCTTGGCCCTTGAAGACATGCTGTGAGGACAGCCGAGGGCTAGGCACTGTGCTGGAACAGACTCAAACTGGTAGGAGGAGGAACCTGGGCCTTGAAGGAGCCTGCAGCCCAGCAGTCAGACCCGGCAGCCCATGAGGAAGCAGGTACATCCATCCTCCCCACCTTACCAGGCGAGAAGAGGCCTCTGGGAGCCTGGAGAGATGGCGGGGAGGGACAGCCAGCTTGAGGTGGCCCTTGAAGGAGGGGGAAGGGCTTGGAAGGATGCGGAGGCGAGAATTGGGGTGGGGAGGCAGCTGGGACTGAGGAGAGAGGCACGAAAGCCCAGGTCATGTGTCTGCGGTAGAGCAAGAGGCTGGTCAGGGCCAGCCAGTCCTGCAGGGGGCTGCGTGGCCTTTCCAGGCCGAGACACCAGGTCACAACCCAGGCTTCACCCGCTTTCCCCAGCCAGCCCTGGGAACGTCTCCGACGTGGGGCCACGAAAGCTCGTCTTACTTCCCACAAGTACATCCGCCTACCACATTTGCAGGGTAAATGGGTAAACCACATTTGCTCCGGGATGAAATGCAGTTGTCACCCATGAAGAAGTGAAACAGTGGCTGAGAGTTTAGGGCAGGCTGTGAACGCAAGACCCCCGGGTGAAGGACGGAGGCCAGGTGAGCGGCAGGACCAGGCCACCCACAGCTGGTGCTCCAGGGGAGTCCCGTGGACTCCTGGGAACGCACCATCGGCTTGTCCTTAGGAAGCTGACATCTCGGTGGGCAGGAGTAGAGCACAATGCTGGAAGCTGGCTCCTTCAGCCAGAAAGCTGTGGATACAATCACAGACACAATTCACCACAGCTCACAAAACTTTACGACTGCATAGGCCCCGAACCAAAACAAGAGGGGAATTCTACGAAAACGAAAGTCTCCACCAGATTTCTGGCGTGGAAATCCAAGGTAGCCTTTATGAGGGAAAGACGGCTTCCTTTTTCTTTGTAAATTATGTCTTTGATGGGGAGGAAGGTCAGTCAGTCGCAGAACTCGCTGACCACGGATGACGCCCAGATCACCCTGGCGTGGGAGTGTCTTAACCCCGCGGGTCATGGCTTCCTGTCCCTCCTCTCTGTGCTCTGTCCACCCTGCCCCCCTGGCCTCGACACCCCATTAAGTCCTCTCTAAACGTTCCACAGCGATGGCCAAAAGAGAAGGCAGGTAATAGAAGAGGAAAATAAACATCCACGCTTTTAAGGAAGTCTACTTTCTTTTTTTTTAAAGCAAGATCTATTGAGAGGACA
This sequence comes from Cephalopachus bancanus, assembly GCA_027257055.1. NCBI lineage: Eukaryota > Metazoa > Chordata > Mammalia > Primates > Tarsiidae > Cephalopachus > Cephalopachus bancanus. Next base: position 187,206 of record JAPVLO010000281.1, on the reverse strand, counting down.
GAAAAGCTCCCAGAGCAGGACCCCAAAGGGGCCGCCCAAAAGTCCACTTTCTTAAAAATGCCGGACATCCCCATCAAGTCCTCAGAAAGAGAACCCATGCCGACTTAGTTGTTCAGTGCCCAACCCGGCAACAGAGACAAGGCCCCCAGTGTCTGAGAACAGCAGAGCAACTGCAAGACTTTACTGTGAAAGTTGCATTCAAACGCCTCCTCTTTCTTTTTCAATCAAGTGAGGCCAAACTCATCATCAAATATTGTGCCTCAGATACCTGAGAACGGGCCACCACCGTGCCAGACAGTTTGGCAGTTTTCCAAAAAGTTAAACACAGAGTTACTGTATGACCCCAAAATTCCACTCCAAGGGACACAGCCAAGAAAACCGAAAACATATGCCCACGCAAAACTTGTTCACAAATGTTCCCAGTCACGTTATTTATAACAGTCAAAAAATGGAAACAGCCCAAGCGGAATGGATAAACAAAATGTGGTATATCCACACAATGGAAAATTATTCAGCCAGGAACAGAGATGAAGCTCTGATCCCTGCCACCACGTGACTGAACCTTGACAACGTCGTGCTGAGTGACAGAGACCGAAAGGCCACATGCTGTGAGATTCCATTTATCTTGAATGTCCCCAATAAGCAAATCCAGTGAGACAGAAAGTAGATTTGTGGCTGCCCCCAGCTGGAGAAAGGATGTGGTTGTGAGGTTTCTTTCTAGGAGATGAAAGTTTCTGGAATCAGAGAGTGGTAATAACGGTTGTACAACTTTGTGAGGATGCTAAAAACCACTGAACTGTATACTTTAAAAGGGAGTTTTATGACATGTCAATTATTTTTCAATTATAAAAAATTTGAGAAGCCGGGCTCGGTGGCTCAGCCTGTAATCCCCCGCCTTTGGGAGGCTGAGGTGAGTGGATTGCCTGAGCCCGCGGGTTCGAGACCCGCCTGGGCAGCGAGACCTCATCTCCACAATAAATCAAAAAATCAGTCGGGCGTGGTAGCACATGCCTGTAATTCCGGCTACTTGGAAGGCTGAGGCGGAAGGATTGCCGGAGCCCAGCAGGTCGAGGCTGCGGGCGGCCACTGCACTCCAGTCTGGGCGACAGAGTGAGACTCCAACTCAAAAAAAAAAAAAAAAATTTGAGAAGCCTCTTGGTGAAAAAACCCTAGTAAGAATTCATGTTTAGTTCTTCAGTGTGATGAAAACTATTGATATTCTACATAGCCTTTTTCCTTTGACAGTAAATATTAGAAAACTTCGCAGAATTCTTATATACACAAAAGAAATCGGAAAGTCCTTTCATCATTTATTATGTAATTAATCACATTCAAATAGCAATAATAGGCTTGGTGCCATAATCCCAGCATTTTGGGGGGCTGAAGTGGAAGGATTACTTGAGCCCAGGAATTCAAGAGCAGCCTGGGCAACATAGTGAGACCCTGTCTCTACCAAAAAAATCAAGAATTAGCTAGGTGTGGTGGTGTATGCCTATAGTCCAAGTTACAGGGGAAGCTGGGGCAGAAGGATCCCCTGAGCCCAGAAGATCAAGTCTGTGGTGAGCTGTGATGGTGCCATGCACTCCAGCCCGGGAGACAGAGTGAGACTCTGACTAAAATAAGAGAAAGTAATAATAATAATGACTAATGTATACTGAATAATCAGTACCTACCAACCACCGTCCTAAGTTCTCTACATGTAGTAACTTCTAGAAGAGTTCAAAGAACAGCCCTGTGAGATGAGTACTGTTCTTATCTACATTGTACACAGAGGAAACCAAGGCACAGAGCCCTCACCGAGGTCCCAGCTGGTGAGGGGCAGAGCCGGGCCCCTTGCCAGGTGGCCTGGTGAAAGCGGGAGCCTTGACCACCGTGTTCAGCTTCACCGTCAAAGCAAATGGAAAAGGGTCTGTGAGGAGAGGAGGCCGGTGTGTCCCCTCTCCGGCTCCATCCAGAGGCTGATCTGTGCTCGCCTCTTGAGCCTGTGGGCCCAGCCTCTTACCCCGCCTGTTCCGAAAGTGACCCCCTGTGGGTCCCCCACGCCGACGCTCCACAACTCTGTAACCGAGTCAAGGGTCAAGAAGCGTTCACCTGTAGCTCTTCCATCATCAGCATGGTGTGTCCATAGGGAACTTTGGACCCACAGGATTTTATGGACAACAGCAGGGGACTTTAGAATTAAATGCCTGAAATGACCTTGGCAGCTAAAGAACAAGAGCAGCTGCCCAGCCCTTTTTTTAATGAAGAAAGAAAGAAAGAAAGAAAGAAAGAAAGAAAGAAAGAAAGAAAGAAAGAAAGAAAGAAAGAAAGAAAGAAAGAAAGAAAGAAAGAAAGAAAAAGAAAGAAGAAAGAAAAAGAAAGGAAGAAAGAAAGAAAGAAAGAAAAAGAAAGGAAGAAAGGAAAAAAGGAAGGAAGGAATAAATTCTGTCCCCTCTCTCTTGTACTCAAGTAATCACTCTGTACGTATGTAATTTTCCTGAAATGCAGTTTCATGATCTCTCATTCAGTCCTCAACAAATAAATATCAAAAGCCTCCCATGTGCGGGGCATTTCTGGGGCTCTCAGGATACAATTTTTTTTAACGATGAGAAAGGGTTCCTGCTCATTTAGAAGGGGAGGGGGGGCGATAATAACCAAGCAGACAAATCAATGAACAAGAGAACCTCAGGACGTGAAAAGTGCCAAGAACAAGACACAGCAGGGTCGGGTGATGCCCGTCGGCTGCCTCGGCATCTGCCGTGGGGCAGGGACTCTGGTCTCCTTTGGGCACCACCACGTGCCCAGGACAGCCCCTTCGCGAACAGACGAAGAGTGATGTGTGAACGGGGCCCTCTCCACCCTGGCAGACCCAGACAGCTTCTCACCAAGTCTGCATCTATTTTTCCTGGACAGGAACGGGGTGACCCATATCAGTGCACCAGGACTTCTAGCGCACAATCCCTCAGACTGGGCGGCTTCAACTACAGAAGTGCGTTTCCTCACAGTTCTGGGGCCAGAAGTCCAAGGTCAAGGTGTCAGCCGGTCTGGTTTCTCCGGAGGCCTCCCTTCCTGGCTTGCAGATGTTGCCTTCTCATGTGTCCGCTCAGGGTCCACTCTGTGAGACGTCTCTCTGTGCCTCCCGCCTTTCTTATAAGGACAGCAGTCAGACGGGATTAGGGCCCACCCGAATGGCCTCATTTTACCTTAAGGGCCTCTGTGATGGACCTGCCTCCAAGTGCAGTCACATTCCGAGGTCCTGGAGGTTGGGGCTTTGACATATGGATTTGGGGGGACACCCTCAGCCTCCCTTGAGACCCTCCTGTTACTCACATTAAAGTCGTTTGATGTTTTTTTAAAATGCAAGACTATGATTTCAGTCATTTCTCGTGCTCCTGTCTTCCTAATTTCTTTTATCCTAAGGCACAGGCAAAGGTATCCACAGCCAAGCAGAGGCCTGCTAATGCAAATTTTCCCTGGAACAGACTGGCACGTCACGTGTGAGGCCAGACCCCTCTCACGTAGCGTGAGATAACTCCAGGACGTAAGAACCAGGGACTCCCCATGTCCTTAGACCCATGGCTTCAGCCTCGTGGAGGCTAACCCGGAATGCACCACCCCAGAGGAGCCAGGGCTGCTATGGTTCACATACTGAAAACAGCAGCTCCCCGGGGTGTTTGGGGTCTGGCCAAGCCTAGGTGGCAGGACTCCCCAGGCCAGGACGGACAAGGTGAGGGGCTAACAAGGGGAGGGGACTATTCCTTGTGCAGCGATCCCAAGAGCAATGCGGAATCCAAAATAAGCATGGGTTGACCCAGGTGCCCTTGGACTAGTAGGCAGTCATGGCCCCGCCAGCCGGTCTAAATGCCAACCGAGACCTCACCTCCTGAGCAGCTCATGCAGGTGGCCAGATCTAACTCCTAAATAGGTTTACCAGAAGAGATGGGCTGGTTTCCTACAGTTGACATCAGTAGCAGACGCATCTAGCCAATTCCAAAATGTCTACGTTTTCTCTTGGGGCCTCAATGCTGGGGTGAAGACACTCAGCCCGCCCGGCTGCTCCTGTGCCCTCTGTGTCCTCGTTATTCATTCAACGGCACGACCCACGCCCAACGTGTGCCAGGCACCTTGCCAAGGGCTAGGGAATACGTGACTGGTAAAACCCAGCTTTTTCCCTCAAGGATCTCACAGCCTGAGAAGGAAAGCACAAATAAAAAGGCGATCATTGTTGCACTGACATCTTGGCAAAGTCCTCTGGTGAGGCCCAGAAGGAAACGACCCGCTCCCCGCCAATGGAGAGTGGAGGGGAACATAAAACTACCGGCAAGACCCCCAAACGAGTGTCGACCACATGGGCTCCATCTACACCGTGTTATGAAAGAAAGAAGCTTTTATCCAGAGATCTCAGCAGGTAAAATAAACTCAAAAACACAGGGAAACATGGAGTCTTGCCTAAGTCAGGAAGGTCAAGGGTCACCTCGGAAGGCATCTCCCAAGTTCCTGGGGCACCCTTTTTCTCTGGTGACTCCTAGCTCTCCCCGGCTAAATCTGCTCCAAGATTCTCACTGAAATATAAGACGCAAATCCAGTACTATGGACCCGTGTCCAAGATGGCCGATTCGGGCTCCCTAAACACCCCCACGCCTGCTAGGACACGGCCTGGAAGTCATTCATCACCTGCCTCTCCCGACATGGCCCGGGTCTCCCTGCGGCACCGACATTTTAAGCCCGGGGGTGCCGAGGTGGTCCCCAAAATAAAATAAAGTGAGGGACTAGGCGGGCGTATCAAGGCTCCAATCCCACATCCCCTTGCTTCACCTCCCAGGTGGGCGAGGCTACCTCACAGCAAGCATCTTCCATCACTGACAAAACAGTGATTACGAGTGGAACCATTTCTGATCTTCAAGACTCCCTTCAGAAGAGCGACCAGGCCTCGCCGAGGACGTCTCGTGCAACGGGCTTTTTCCCCAGTCACGTTCCATAGGTGGTCAGTGAATGCCACCAGAACTTACTTCCACGGCAAGGACACGTGTCTGGTGGGACCTGGACGGAAGCCAGCACTTAATTTCATGGAGCTCGGCTGAGTGATTTTTCCCGCTCCGAGGCTGCCTCGGGGCTCACAGAAGGGCAGGTGGGGTCGTGTTGTCTTGCGTAAGACCCTCCACCCCCTAGATCTGGACCGGGGGAGGTCCTCCGATGACTTCGCGGAAGGAGAACCGAAGGAACAAAGCTGCCGTGACGAAGCAGTTCAAGCGAATCTCAGAACCTCCAGGGCCGGAGCTGCGGGCGAGGCTAAAGGCATCACTCCCAGGCCTGGAAGCAAGCAGGCCAAGGAGGTGCCCTGCGCACGGGACCTCCCGCCGCTCTCTGGGCTGAAGGGCTGCCAGCCCATCTGGAAGGTGTGTGCAATGTCCTCTGCATGGTGGAGGGCAGGGGTGAAGATGACAAGTGACACGCCACGCCCCCCCCGCCACAGTCTCCTCTGCTTCCCCTTAAGGACCAGCCAGTCTCCCCATCACAGACAGTTTCTAAGACCCCCTAAAAACGGAGGCCACTCGTTGAACCCAGTCACAGCCAGGGGTCAGAGGCCTCTGTGATGGTGGGACAAAAGGGCACTTTGTGGACACAGTCACCACCACCCGCCCACAGTCCCCTGCGTCTAAACAAAAGCACTCCATGCTACTTTTTTTTTTTGAGTCAGGGTCTCACTCTACCACCCAGGCTGGAGCACTGTGGCACGATCAGATCATGGCTCACTGCAGCCTCGACCTCCCGGGCTCAAGCGATCCTCCCGCCTCAGCCTCCCAAGTAGCTGGGACAAGAGGCGCTCACCACCACGCTCAGCTAATGTTTTGATTTTTTTTTTTTTTTTGGTAAGGATGAAATCTCACTATGTTGCTCAAGCTGGTCTCAAACTCCTGGGCTCCAGCAATCCTCCCGCCTCAGCCTCCAAGGTGCTGGGATCACAGGCGTAAGCTACTGCGCCCGGCTCCAACACTATCCTCTTAAAGTATTGTCACAAAGGAGCCCTGGAGTAAAAACATCTCTGCACCTCACCAATCTGGATACAAGAGGTTTGCCTTAAAGAGCCAGGCAAGCTGAAGCTTTCCAGCCACACAAGGCACCATGACTAGGAGGCAGGTGAGATCTCATCTTAGGCAGCAGGTATATCGTCTACACCATCTAGGATTCTCAGATGATTAGTGCCAAGGAGTGCTAGTATTATAAGCATAAGCATGGTGTTATTTGCATATCATTTACATATCACTAAGGTCTCACCCAGGTAGGGCTAATCCCTGGTTTATTTTGTTCCTGGAACAGACCACAAGAAACCTGGACTTTCTCCTCAACCCAGCCGGCCGAACCAAATGCTGGAATACTTTTTTTTCCCACCGTTATAACCATCCTGAAGCTTCTAGGTCAGTAGCACTATTGTCTGCATAAGATATTAGCCAGGAGGGTTTTCAACTGGCCACACGCAAAAATAAAGCGACAGACACTTGGGGTTGGCTGCTGTGAAATGGAGTCATCGGCTGGGCACACAAACACACATTTTTCAGTAACGGGATTTTCTGAAAGATTTTTTAAAATAATTCATGCCTCTGTTGATTCCACTTGTGCCATTTGCAATTTGACATCAGAAAATAATCACCGCAAATGGCTCCCACTGAATCGTGAGCGATTTTGCCACTCACAGCAAATCGGAGAGTGGTTTGAATGGCTTATTTCCCTGCTCCAGTAAACTATGACTAGGCATTCAGCAGATTTCTCTTTTGTTGCTTATTATTTTGCAGAGTCGAGAAAAATAGGAAAAATAAAAGGAATGGGCCACTGCTTTCAGAATTTATTCAGTTCTGCTCATTTGTGTCAAGCCTTTTATAATTCACGTGCTGCGGTTCCCCGCGCCATGGGCCCTCACCGGTAGAGCCCAGGCTTCTGGAGTACAGGCACTACACCCCTTGCCAAAACTTCAAGTGCCCACTGCCAAAATGGATGCGTGTGACACAGCTGAAGTGTTTCGTTGGCCTTGTGCTCTGGAAATAACTGGCACAAGTCTCCTTCATTGCATTACTTTAGTATCATTAAATCCACCCAGCAAGTACCTCAACACCCACTCGGCCACTCTGGGTCCCAACCCAGAGGGCCAGCTTACCTGAGATGGCAAGGAGGCCCACAATGGGTTCCACATCCTGCTTTCATAGTTTTTCGATCATACGCTTTCCGAATTCAGGGGTCTAAGGTCAGTAAGTACCAAGAAACAGCTGCTACAGTTGGACTAAGACTCCGGGAATCATCTGTAGGAAGCATTCAGCTGCCAGTGCTTAAACCTATGGGGAAAAAAGCTTCGAGGTCCTTCTTGGCCCTAAGTTTCTAAAGCAAAATAGGAACGATGACAGACCCAGTCAGAGAGAATTATCTTCTCGTTATTTCCCATGCCGATGCAGAGAGATGTTGAGACCCTGCAATCCTAGCTCATCTCAAAGCCTCCGCCCGCACGCACGCACACACATACGCACACTCAGAGTCCCCAAAGCCAGGACTGCCAACGTCCCACTCCCAGGGGCTTAGTCAGGAGGCCAAAAGGCATTGTATTGTCAAAGCTTGAGTCACACGAGGGACACTTCACATAGAAATAACACACACGAAGATCATATAAACTCGGTTTATCTATTTAATTCAAATCACCTCCAGAGCCAGACTCTGTATTCTCAGCTGGGTGAAGACATGAATAAATCTGTGGGCTCCAAACTGTTTTGATCAAGCCATGCATTAAAAAGAATTATGAGTATATCCATTATATACATAGGGGTGTGTGTGTGTGTGTGTGTGTGTGTGTGTGTGTGCGCACACATATATTTACAAGTCTACTGTGACGTGAACTCACAAAAATTAAAAATAGGATGAGAAAGAAATGACACACTTGGGCCACAGCCCAGCCAGTCACTTACACCGCCCCCCCACCGGGTCCATACTCCACCCTGAAGCCCCACTGTAGACCTTTACCCCCATGCTCTATCTCTAATCGTTATCTGTCTGTTGGCAAAAACAACACGTCTGCTGCTTTCAGACAGCATTTCATAGTTCATAAAGCATTTCACACGCGTTATGTCAGGCACTTCTCACAAAAAACCCCTACTCTTTTTGCAGACCAGATCACCCAAACAGATTGTGGCCAGGCCAGAGATTTGAAGCCTGGGTGATCCTACAGCTATGTTACAGATTAAGTGGGTTTTCGTGGGTCAGCCTGGAAGCCGTACCACCACTTGCGGCATTACGTCTCAGGGAACATGCTTTCTGAGTGCAAATTAGCTGACTTGTGAAGGAACTTTGAGGATACAGATCGTATGCTCAGGATTACATGTATTACATATTTTCAAAAAAAGTGTTTTCATACAGGATAATCTGAAACTTTTACTCTACCACGAATGCCAGAAAGTAAATCGCAGAAACGTTAGAGCCCTGCCACGCCGTGCTGACAGCCACATCTTGCATGACTGTCACCCAGAGCCCAGGGTAGCACTTTGGCTTTGCAGCTTTTCTGTACTTGGACTTTCCATTTCATGGCCAGACACTGTCCTTTGTCAGAGTTTAAGAACCATTAAAATGCATCTGCAAGTACTAACCTTCTAAGCATTATGCTTTAGCCCTGAAAAACTTCTCTTTTTCTTTCAAAGCCAAATTGTTGCAAATGCCAGAAAGAAAATGTCTGTAACAAACTTGTGCTTTGGATCGAAAGGTACCTTAGAGAAACCCGAGCTTTTTAGCTTCCTCTCCACCAAGGAAGGTGAGCGGGACACCAGATTCAGCCAGCCCCATGGAGTTTTCCTGAACTCTGTTTTCTTAGACTGCAAGCATTAAGACATGTCTTTGCGATCCATTTTACCTTTTAAAACGTATCTTCCCTTTCACTCATAATCTGACGTCTGTGAGTCTCTTCTAAGAAAATAATTTAAAATTACCAAAACGTTATTTTAGCCATAAAGTATTTCTTCATAATGTTGTCTGCAGAACGGAGATAAAAAGCAACCTGGGTGTCCAGCCATAAGGAGGTGACCGAGGTACTCCATGACACTGCTATTTAAAATGACGGCTACAAAGGCCATGGAACAGCATGGGAAAACGTCATGATCTGCTGATTAAGAGAAGCAGAACACAAGTCACATGGACGCGGTTGTCACAACTCACAAAAAGGTCATAAGGAAAAGCCCGACTAGCAGTACACGAGCCAAAATGAATCAGTGTTTGGGTTAGCAGTGGTAGAATTTCTGGTGACTTTTCTTTTTTCTATGATTTCCCACTCTTTCTGGTGTAAGTGCATGAATTTGCTATCACTGAAAAAGTGGTTCTGCCAAGGCGTGGAGATTGCCTAGCCTGAGGGTTCAAGACCCGCCCGGGCAACTTGGAGAGACCACATCTCCACAATAAATCGAAAAATTATCTGGGAGTGGTAGCTCGCACTTGTAGTTTCGGCTACTCGGGAGGCTGAGGCGGAAGGATCGCCGGAGCCCAGCAGGTCGAGGCTGCGGTGGCTGGGAGTGTGCCACTGCACTCCAGCCTGGGTGACAGGGTGAGACTCCAACTCAAAGAAGAAATGCAAAGGGGGTTCTAAAAACAGGCATCTAATAACTTATGAAAAACTCCCACACATCGGTACCAAAAACATAAGTGACTCTAATCAAAAAACTGAAACATATGTACACACAATTCAGAAAAGGGAACCCAAACGGCAGCAAAATAAAAAGATGTTCACTCTCCTCAAGTAAGCAGGGAGACTTAAATGGAAATAACGAAACACAATTCTATATCATAATATTAACAAAAATTTTAAAGCTTTGTGGCGTCTGTTGTGATAGGATGTGGAGGCTGGACTTTTAAACACAGCAGGTAAGAGTCAGAACTAGTATGGTCACTTTAGAGAACAATCCGGTAACAGCTAATAAATGTGAGGTGTACACATGTGTATACACACAGATTGTACGCAGATGCTCATAGGGTTGCAGCAGTGTTCATTGCGATGATAGTCGCAAGAGTACAAAGTTAAAAACAACCTACATTTCTATGGATGGGGAAATGGACAAATAAATCATGCTGCTGTCATGGGATGAAATACGGTAAAGCAACAAATATGAGAGCATTTGGCCTAGATGGAACATCACAGATAAACCACATGAGCATAATATTGAGGGGGTAGGGGCTCGGGATAATGTAAACAGTGGGTCCCGTTTAAATGAGGTTTTAGAACACCCCAAACAATGTAACATTGCAGCTGGCATGTTTTGGCAGTAGAGCAAAAGCGTGCCCAGATAGCTAGACCCCAAATGCAGGAAATGACAATGCTGGAGAGATGGAAAAGCAGGGCCTGGGGGCCTCAGTTCTAATGTGTAATGTGACACAAGCATACACACACACACACACACACACACACACACGCACACAAGCACGCGCGCGCGCGCACGCACACACACACACACACACACACACACACACACACACACACCCCAACCAAACAGGGTGGGCAAGACATTATCCGAGAGCCTCAGTTCTAATCTGTAATGCGACACACTCACGCCTGCCTGAACAGGGAACGTAAAGTCTCATCCAAGACACATGCATGTGTGCAGATGTGTGGATGTCCACTCTTCTGTTTTTTTTTCTTACTGTTTAACATAAAACATTATAAAGAAAACACAAGCACCCAAAACTAACTTTTCATTCAAAAGACTAAAAACTGCCTTTCCAGGGTCGAGTCCCGTCTCTAAAGGAAGTCAGCAGGGCTTGGCAGGGACACACGTCCACAGAGGACAGCCAGGCTGATGCAGCCATTTGCGGCTCTGGGATCCCCTTCCGCTGCCCTGTGGTGTAGCAGGAGGTCAGAAATGTTGCTTCTGCCCTGGCCTTTGGCTGGGGAAGCGGGGCGAGGACACGACCCAGAAAAGATCGCCGTCTCCCGGGGTGGGGGGAGCTGGTCCTCAAAGCACGCCGCCCCATGTGAAGAGCCTGGCTCTGCTGGCGCAGAGCTGCCTGAGTCTGGTCCCTTAGTCCCTCTGTCTCCCAGAGGACATGAACTTGTCCAACCCCCAAGGCTGGGAGACAGCGGGGCATCCAGAAATCCCAAGGAAGCAGCTGTGCTTGGAAGGACCCGGAGCCTGAAAGCTCGGGAAACACCCTCCTGGGCACTCGGAGAGCCTGCGTGTCCACAGAGCTGCCATGGCGGAAGAAGTGATGGTTGCCTAGGAAGGCCACGTTCTGAGTCCCTGCCTGCTCCGGAAGGCAGCGAATGTTCTTTGGTTCCAGCAGAGGGTGCACCCCGGGCGGACACGCCAGGACCAAAGGTTACCAGCTCACAAGGAGATAGCGCCAGGCGAGCAGGTGTGGAATGGGCAGGGTCCCAAGGCCAACACTGCCCATTCCACACCACCGCCAAGTGCAGCAGAGCCAAACGCTGATGCAGCGGCCCATCCGAGCGGCAGAAGGCTCTGCATCGACACACCCCACGTCCTGATCTACCACTCCCTAGAAAGCATCTCTCGAGAGCAAGAGATCCACAGAGGGTCAAGACAAGCCAAGCGTGACATGTGTTGTTTGACCCTTGGCCATCTAGTTTGCATCCAGGGCGGATTGGAATGTGGGGCGACTCAGACTGGAAGACTGCTCCCTCCCTGAGGACCCGGGAGCACTCAGAATTTGGATGGCAAGTCACACTTCACTCAAGGTCCGGCGTGAAGGACCCCAGACAGGACAATGCGTGGACAGCAGACACAGTGACTCAAGACTCCTCTGCGAAGGGCCGCAGGTATTTTAGACCGAATGACAGAGGAGAAGGCGGAGTGAATTCTCAAAACCATCCTCGGGTCCAAGGATCGGCCAGAATTACAGCTCATCACAGACTCGCAGGAACACGGGCTCATCCAGACCTCAGGACACGTCTCCCTTCCCTCTTCAGAACAGCCCAGAAAAACAACAGACAAACCGGGCAGCCCCACTGCAAATCAACTGTTTGCCCACAAATGGGCACATGCAATCATGGTTGCCAAAACGTGAGATGAGCTGCTCAATTATTTTAAAAGACAAGGCAGCGCTTTTCACTCAAGAGACTCACAGCATTAGAAGAAAATTGAGGAAAAGCTGGGGAATAAATGACTATGATCCTGGCCACGGGGTACTTAACATTTTTTAAAAAAAGAAAAAGCTGATTTCCGTCACCCAGGCAATGCAAATGCACAAGAAATCTACTGGTGTTCAGAAAACAAAATGTCACATGCATAAAACAGCCAAGACTCACCCATACTTGAGTGTTAAACATCGAGAAAACAAGTCCTGAGCCTTAATTCTCCCGGTGGACGCTTGCTTCAAAGTGATATAGCGAAGAATCGGAAGATCAGGGAAAAGCAGGAAAAACTCAGTTAAGGGAAAACAGTGCACATAGACTAAGCGGCATGGAGAACACAAATGGCCCATACAGGTGACAAACACATCCCCAAACAAAGATGTGTAAATCATATAACCCAGGTTTCCACAGGAGGTCTCAGTTCAGGCAAACGGAGATAACAAGAATCCAGGTGCCTCAAAAAAAAAAAACACTTCAGCAAGAGATGCTTACATGAAAAGAGTGCCGCCAACAAGAGTCAAATGGAGCAAGTTTTCTATTTGAATTATCAGATCGATTGCCAAAGCCTCCATGTTTTCTTCTCAGTGCTAAAAGTTTTTATATAATAAGGGTTAATGTAAAGAACGCTCCTCTCTAGACATGAGTTTCACCTCACTTAAAAAGTACAGCCGCCCGTGGAAGAGGGATACATAATTTTAAAGAACTAGTGCAATGAGTTGTTTTAGACACATTAAAAACGACACAGAAACAACCAGGATATCCAAAAGACTTTGTCCCGAGTCAGTATTTCCACAATGAAAGGCCCAGAATAGTCTCCATTGTCCACATATGAATACGTAGTGCTCAGAGGCACCTGCATCACAGTCCCTAAGCTGATCGGGAAGGCGGACTTCAGCATCCAGACAGGGTAGGAGCCGTTCACCAAAGAGCATCTGGTTTCTTCAGTTTGTCTGTCTTTTGCTGTTATATAATGTTATGTCAGAGTCAAACTGGAAAATAAACTTTAGTATCTAGGGCAATAAAACTCTTTCTGTTGAGTCCTTACCAGGCAGTGACTCTCCAAGACTTTAGTTAGAAATTTGGGTAAGAATATTTAAAAAAAATTTTTTTTTAATTAAAAAAATAAAAACCACAGCTGACCGTACTTGGTGGCTCACACCTATAATCTCAGCACTTTGGGAGGCCGAGGTGGGAGAATTGCTTGAGCCCAGGAGTTCGAGACCAGCCTGGGCAACATAATGAGACCTCGCCTCTACAAAACAAATCAGAAATAAAATAATTAGACCAGCATGGTGGCGCACACCTGTAGTCCCAGCAACCTGGGAGGCTAAGATGGAAGGATCGCCTGAGGTCAAGGCTACAGTTAGCGTTGATCGTGCCGTCGCACTCCACCCTGGGTGACAGAGTGAGACTCCGAGGCCACAAAGCCAAAACAAAAAACACAGTGTCCACACCACACCTGGACACACACACACACAGCCTACCCAGTCCCAGTGGGAACTCCCACCTGAAGTCCCTCCGTTCAGGCCAGCAAACTCTGCTAGAAATTCACCCAGAGAGCTTGAGGAAGTCAGTGCGGGAGAACTGGCAGACCGGGTGTGCAGAGGGGACACCTCTCACTTAAGGGCGTCGGCCCATCCAAGGCTGGAGGAAGTCAGTGCAGGTCAAGTGGGAGACTGGGCGCAGGGCGGCCGCACGCACCCTTCGCTTCAAGAGCTGTGGCCATCCCATCGGCACAGCTGCCTGTGAGGTCACACAGCTGCCCCACGGGACAAGGCGGAAAGGGACACTCCACCTGCCAGGCAGGTTGCACGAGGCTCTGCAGCACAGCAGGACTCCAGGGTGTAGACGCCATGGGATGGGACCACCCTTCAATCGAACCCTGAGCCTGCAAACAAGGGGAGTCGGGGCGGGTGCTAAGGGCGGCAGGCGTCTGAATTGCAGGTGATCATGCGTCGCACCCCCTCGGGCCACGCTGGAGAGTGGCATCAGAAGGCTGCCATGCCGCCGGCTGGTGCCAAGGAGGCTGCCAGCCCAGCAGGGGACCCGTGCTTCCATCACTCAGGCCTCCTGCGGCCCCCTGGCCTCTGTTCTCCTGCCAACATCTTACCCAGCCCTGCCACCCAGCCACGGTGCCACACTGTCCCACAGCAGGGCCCAAGGCTGTCCCCTCCTGGCTCCACCTCCAGGGGGACCGGTAGCCGTGAAACACTGGCCCACCGTGGCGTCCATGCTGCTGCCATCTGGGATTGCCCAGGCCCTGAAACGTGCCGGCTGCCCACGGACAACGTGGTTTCACGATGCACCCTTGGCAGGTGAGCACTGGTCAGGGAGCGTCAGGCGGGTCCCAGGGACAGCGGCTGGCATCTGCCCAGGGCGTCCCCCTCAGGTCGCGGCTAGAATGTCTGCTAGGAGGTCGTGTTCTCCGACGTGGGAGTGTGGGGCCGGGGCCGTCCCTCGGGACCGGGCGAGGCACTGACAAAGACAGAAACTGTAGAGGGCCGGGGGCAAAGATGGTGCCATCCAGCCTGCACTGCAGGCACCACAGGGCACCCACCCTGCTGGGACTCCCAGGGAGTCCTGAGGCCCCCCTGCACTGGAGATCAAGTGGGTTTGCGTTTTTTTGTTTGTTTGTTTGTTTACTTGTTTGTTTTGAGTCAGGGTCTCACCCCGTCACCTAGACTGGGGTGAAGTGACACGATCACAGCTCACTGTAGCCTCGACCTTCTAGGCTCCAGCAACCCTTCCATCTCAGCCTCCCAAGTAGCTGGGACCACAGGCCCGTGCCACCATACCTGGCTAATTTTTTTTTTAGACAAGCTCTCGCAACAAGGTCTCATTCCATTGTCCAGGCTGATCTTAAACTCCCGGGCTCAAGAAGTCCTCCCACTTCAGAGTGGAGAGACTCCCAGAATGCTGGGATTACCCGTGTGAGAGCCACTATGCCAGCCAGGCTGTTTTAAGGAGTAACAGCAGCCACAGTTTGCAGACCACCAGCACCACGGCACTTCTCGGTCCACGCCAGGCGTCGCGATGGGCCGTCCTGTCCCCCTGTCCACAGGTGAGAACACAGCCTCGAGGATTTCACAACCTGTCCAAGCCTCAGTCAGCAAGACAGCCAGAGGCCACCCGGCCCCACCCACGCTGCTCACCCGTGGGTCATCCAGGGCAGAGACAGGGCCGGCAGGTCCTGGTTTCTAGAACTAGTCATGGCCCTCACCCTTCTGGCTTCTTCGCCAATAAACTCAGCACAGCATGACAATTTCTGACTTCAGAGGTGCTCTGATTATATGGGGAAAAAAATCACAGGAGACAGCGCACGAGTTACACGTTTGCAAAAGCAATCACACATGCGGCACCTTCAGCTAGGCGATCGCAAGGGGACGGTGTGGGTGGCGCTGAGAGGTGTGGCCTGGGGCCCCGGCCTGACACCCCTCCCTCCTACCCGCCACCTACCACCTCTCAGCCCCCTCCACAGCAGAGGCCACGCGGGAGGGGTCTGGTTTTGCTGTCTGCATCACCCAGATTTCAAAAGACCGCGGAAGGAGACATCCGCTCCTCGGATGCACAGTGGTCTTCTGATGCCACAGTGGCCTTCTGATGCCACCCTCGCACCTGAGAAACGTCTCAACAAACAAGCAAAAATGTGCAAATGTGCCCAAAGCCCCCCTGTGGAAGTGATTTAAAAACCGCCTGGTGGGCGAGAGCGGCCAGCCAGAAGCCCAAACTTCACCTGCATGCAACTCAGTTGGAACATCCTCCCATGGATCCCACAACTCTAAAATAAAATTGTGAAAAGGTCATACAAATAAAAACCACCTGGAGAATGGGACGTGACGGCGCTGGGGACACCGTGGCTGGTCCCCATGCAGAGGTGGCAGGTCCTTGACGGCTGCCATCCAGCGGTGCGCCACAGCACTTCTGTTTGTTTGTTTTGAGTCAGGGTCTCATCCTGTCACCCAGACTGGGGTGAAGTGACATGATCACAGCTCACCGTAGCCTCGACCTCCTAGGCTCCAGCAACTCTTCCATCTCAGCCTCGCAAGTAGCTGGGACCACAGGCCCACGCCACCATGCTATATTCTTTTACCAGAGGGAGGGCGCCAAGCGGCATGATTCAGTTTACCTTTTCTTCTGCAACATCCAGGGAGAAAATACCTTTGAATCTCCCAAGACAACAGAGTCTTTTGAACTAAGAAAGCCACACCATTTCCAGGCCACCACGTTTTCTGATGGGAGGTTTTTAATTTCCTCCAGGAAGAATGCACAATTAAAAAACGTCCAACGAAGATATGCCAAAGGCCACACTGAGATGGAAATGCAATCAGTGCTGCATATTCTGTTTTGTTTTGTGTTCTTAACTCGAGAAAAACTTTCCTGACTTTCATGATGTGCGTATGGCCATTAATTTCAATGTCACATTATGGTTTTTGGCTGAACAGACAGTATGCGTGTATGTATGTAAGCAAACAAAACAAATGCATTTTGTATTCAAATTTATACAACTCCATACATTTTTATGCTGTTTATTTGAAAATTAATTTTGGCTTAGGCCTCAGAGACAGCAAATGTTGTCAAGATTTGAGGGCTACCTGGAAAGCCTTGGGGACGGCATTACCCTTATGCATAAGAAGCAGAAAATAAAATAAAAATAAATGAATTTCCAGATACGTCACGGCTAATCCCTGGAGCTGACCTACAAATGAATTATGGAGGTTTTGCTACAGGACTGAGTAGATCTGGCGATTTCACTGAGAGATTTATCTTATTTTCCAACTTATTTTCATATCTTATTTCCTTTTCTTTTGAAATTAGACTGTAAATAAAAGGGCCAAGACTGAATGAAGCTCCCTCTCACAGAACTCTGCTGGATTGATAAATTAAAATGGTGAGATGAGTTTTGCACGGCCCATCCTCAAGGATTTGGGAAATTTAGCCGATGCAAAACAAGGCATTAATTTGGAGAGGCCTGGCTACTTGCAATGCTTAGCATTCTGACAATGATGAATTGCATCATTCCAAGCAAATGGTAATTTCACTTTTTGTGACAGTACTTTAGAGCAAAACCGACTCTCTTCACACAAAGAACTGGCAGTCCTATTGAGCAGAGGCAGCACCTGAATATCAGAAACCCTGCATTGTTTAAGCATCATCTGATATTCTTGATTGGCCCTGGACTGAAGGTTGGAGCTGAATTACGGAGAAGGGAGGTTAAGTCCTAACCTTGAGAGACTTAGCAGCCATTGAAACACGGCCTCTGGGCACTTATTGGCCTGCATTTCTCAAAAAAACTTTTCAATTCAATGAGGGGAAGGAGAAAACACAAAACTTGTCACATTCATCAAGTGAAGCCACTGGAAAGACATCCACAGAACACCCCAAAGCATAATCTTCCCGAAGCACTGATAGAAATGGTAATCGGATGGGTCAGAGAATAATAAAGCAAAGCGCGGCGGTGCGGAGTGTCACTAAAAAATCAAGGTCAAAAAGAAAAGAACAGGCCCTTCTGAACTCGAGAAAAGCGTACACTTGGCCTCGGTGCTGAGGGAAAATATACCTGTTGCTGCCGTTCGTGTCCGTCTCTCCCCAGCACCTCTGACACAAAAGCTGCCGGTTTGGAAGACACAATCTTGTCTTATGACGAAATCGGACTTATTTTTGCAATTTTCTAAGACATGTAAGCATAGGCGATTACACAGAATGTCCTGCGGGGCACTTTCTTCTAAATGCTCTACTGCCAAGTTGCAAGATCGAAGTAAATAATTTTGTAAGCACGTAAAACACACAGCGAGGGTTGTATTTGCTTGTACATTAAAAGCACATTTGGAACATGCATGCAGCATCAATATGAATTTTTCTCTTTGCAAAATTAAGTATTAAATCATGTTAAATTCTCCTTTATTGACCTTCAGCAAACTGGAAGTATATTTCATAATCAAATTTACGAAGCACCTAAAAACTAAATAGATAAAAGAACAGCTAAGGGCAGTGTCCACCCCATCTGCCTTTCCAGCAGGAAGGGGTGCTCTTGGGGACACACTCTCCCCGGGAACTGAGAGAAGCCAGCACTGTCCCCCAGAAGGGCGACCAAGGAGTCGGACATGCTTCCTGCCGTCTCTGCCTATGAGCTGATCGGGCCAAGCCCAGGGACACGTGTGGGCAGACGGGCTATGGGGGATGCCGCCACGACTGTGTTTGTCTACACCACACCTCGCTCTGGACACAGAGGCCTGGCACAGGCGGGTGGGCATTCTGGGTTGTTCCGGCGGGAGAGAGGAACACAGTGCAGGGGGCCGCGGGGTGCAAGAGGCTGCAGGGTGCAAGTGTCCCCCTGGGAACAGAAGACAGCCTCGCAGCCCTCCTCTTCATCCAGGAGCTCAGCAGGCCACCCAAAGCTCCCCCTTGCATTTCCCTGCAAACCGTGCATACTAGCCACAAGCCGATGTGCAAGAAAAGACATCATTCGTTCACTTGCAAGCCTAAGGTGCCCGATCCCCAGTGCTCTGAGGCAGGAGTCAACTCCCAGTCAGCGGCTGCAGTGCTGAGGAGATGAGCCCGTGATTTGCCCTGACAGAGCCGCGTCGTATTTTAGGAAGTGACATCGCTATCAACGTCTTCCTAATCTGTTCCCTGTAATGTGCTCATCTGTGTGCTCTCCCCAGACACCAGAACAATGTCACATCCCCGAAACAGTACTTCATTTCTCTCTCCAGCCTCAGATGCACATATATTATTATGATTTAACGCTTATTAAGTGCCAACCGTATGCTGGGCACAACAGACATAGGGGGCCATAAACGCATATTTAGCACATCAAAAACCACCATCAAAGGATGCTGTGTTTGTGACAGAGGAGAGTAAAAATCTCCACAATTCACAGCTCAAGACAAAACGCACCCCAAGTCCCAGAGAAGGCTGTGTACCTACAGCGTGGCATACCAAGAAAGGGTTTGTACTCAGTCGCTGAACGGGAGGGCGTGCATGCCTCACAAGCGAACTCAGCCTTGGCTAGATTCGATAGCAAAGGATGAATTCTCTAGGGCAAGGCATTCGCGACTCAATTCACCCAGCTGCACCTGAGCACGCCGCACCACCGCCGATCAAAGCAGGAAGTATTTTGTACCCAGCACTAGGGAAGGTGTTTAAAACACATTTCCCTGGTCCACAGTGGGGTTGAAATTTGCAAGGTTCATGGCACATCCCAGGTCCCCCAGTGGGATTTCGTTGTCTGTCTTCCTCATGCTGCATCTAACACACACACACACACACACACACACACACACACACACACACGCTGAGCTGAGAGTGATGAATGTCACCCACAGGTTTGGAGATTTGGAGTTGACATAGCATCAGACACCCAGCTCGGACGCTGTGGGGTCACAGCATTAGCGAAGAAACACCACAGCAAGGGTCTCAGCTTCTAAGAAACTTCTTCAGTCACGGTTTAGCACAGTGTTAAGGGCAGGAATTGGAGCCAGACTTTCTGGGCTTGAGTCCTGGTTCTGCAACTTCTGCACTGAGTGACTTTAAGCAAGTTCATTCGCATTCCTATGCCTTTGTTTCCTCGCCTGTTAAAAAGATAGAAGGGCAATCACCATAACTTATTTCCCAGAGTGATTGCCAGGCTGAAGTGAGCTCATACATAGAGAAAGCTTAGGGCAGGGCCCAGCATGCAGTAGGTGTTTAGAAAGCAGTGATCTGGTCACAGTCAGGTCATGTGCTCTGGGTAAAGGCCAATGCTACCAATGCCCTAGCAGGAAACCGGGTGCTGCAGGTGCTTTTCAGTGAACAAAATGCCTCTGACTCTCTTCCCTTCAGTCCTTCATGAATGTAAGTTGGTCTACAAGACAGCTGGCCAAGAGCCCAAAAGTTGGTTTGCCCACAGGTCACCATCACTGACACCAAACTCATGGATGGATTGAGGGCTAACAAAGACCAGACCCAGGCATTAGGCCCTGTGGAGGTGCCGAATGAATGAATGAATGATCAGACAGTGCCTGGAAGCTCCAAGAATTCAAGAGAGGCTTCAGTAAGGGATTCTTTGAAGTCATGCAACTCTTTGTAACATTCAGACAAATGTGTGTAATTTCCATGTACTTTCTCCTTCCCCTCGGTCCATGGTACACCTTCTGGAAATTGTTCTGTGTGTTATCTCTACAGAGGACCTTGAGGAGAGGTGCAAATACAGTTTAAATCAGCTAACAGGCTCCTGTGCCCTAACCGAGCGATAGTCTTAGGTGGAAAAAGCGTCAACGCTCAGGACCAAACTAAGATTTGGGGTCATCAGTCAACATCAATTGGCCGTGCATTCCTCAGCAAATTAGAATGAAGAATCAAAGTAGGAAAAACAATCAGGGGTGATGTCTGGTATAAAAAAGGAGGATGTTGTTTTCTAAGATGGCAGTGTCATAAGGATCAAGGGACTGGATAATTAACTGCTACAGATTAAGGCGGTCTCAATTATAAGGCCTGTCCATTAACAAGCATAAAATAACTGCTTTAGACAACTTGAAGCTCAGATTCACAAAATACAAGCGCTCAGAATTATTTTCCCGTCAATATTTCCTTGAAGCTCGGCCATTCAGTAGGAATTAAAAACCCATCAGGACTTTTTCAACGATACAACTCATGATACTTTTTTTTATTGTTTTTTAAGGAAATTACGACGGAGCACACAACTTTTTATAGACTTTCACACCTTTCCAAGCCACTTTCTTCCCGAAGGATATGGCCTGCTTTCTGTAGCTCTGAGCTTAAATGCGGTGCCATTTAATTACCCCCAGACTAATAAAGCGAGACACATTTAAATGTAATTTTGTGACTTGTACACACAAACTCAAGCCAGCGAATGATGAAATGTTGCTAAAAGTATCCTGATCCCGCAAAATTTATTGCAGTGATGAAAATCTTGACATCTATCCCAAAGTTCAAATTAACTTCCAGTGTAATACAGTAGTCCAAGTTAGACCAAAGTAAATAAGCAATTATTTATAGCAATTGTGCATGTGTAGTGTGTGTCGCATGCATTTAACGTTCCAGGAGAAGTCAGCAGGCCCACGTTGCGGGCACCGCGGAATTAATTCCAAGCTCACACAAAAGGGTGTACTCTTCAGTGATCTCAGCACGTCACTTTGAATTTATCCCTCTGCCTAATACCCACCTGTCTGG
Source organism: Cephalopachus bancanus (assembly GCA_027257055.1). Classification (NCBI taxonomy): domain Eukaryota; kingdom Metazoa; phylum Chordata; class Mammalia; order Primates; family Tarsiidae; genus Cephalopachus; species Cephalopachus bancanus. The sequence goes on along the minus strand of JAPVLO010000281.1, from coordinate 165,950 downwards.
CCGCGCTTTCATTTCACCACATATTACGGCATCAATATTAACTTTGGGATTCGGGCAAAACCATGGCCCCTTCCCAAGCCACTTGCCTCCTAATAAACACAGGCTGAAGGGGAAGTGCTGAAAGCCACTGCAATATTTTTCCCCGAGATGTTGGACGTGAACCCCAGCTGCACAACATTGTACGATGATAACCATTATTTAATTAACAGATGAAGAAGCCCTTTTGAGCGGCTCTGGCAGATTTTGAACTTGATCTTCCATCATTTGATGTCATGCAAGACCAGATAAATGACAAGTCTTTCGAGAGTCTGCAGAGCCCCCTTAGAACAGCTGCACGGCCTTCCCTCTCTTTGCAGCAGGTCTCTCACTTAAGAAAAAAACACGCTTCATTACATCGCCTCTTACTCGAGCTGCAAGGGTCTATTCAAGGAAGATAAGCCTCTTAGAAATGAAGTAGCGTTGAATTTAGGTTTTGAGTGACAGCAGGAAGATTTACCCATTCAACAGACAATGCCGCTTTCTCTGCGTTAATCTAGGAGGCGGACAATGATCTGCTTTTAGGCCCCGTCTCATCTCTTTCCCACAGCAGAAGGTGATTAGAGTTAGGAAGCAGGACTGTGAAAGAAAACTCGGGAGCTATCTCTCCAGCCCTCCTGCTTCCTGAGGGTGAGGGGCCCAGCCGAGGGCGTGCACCCCAGACACACAGGACACACCACTTCACCACGGGAGGCTGGCAGCCCCAGGTGAGGGGAGCCCGCACCCAAAAAGCAGCCCATTCCCGGAGAGGGAGGAGTACAAAGCGGCCCGAACGGGAGCCGGAGCCCAGATGAACACACAGGCGTCTCTGGCTCCACGAGGCATTTCACCACCTGTTCCCAGGCTGGGGTCCAGCGACGTCCCGCACAAGCTGGTCCCCACATGGCAGCCCAGGGACAGGAGGAGGCAGAGATCCTGCCGACGCACAGTGAAGCCACAAGCGTTGGCACAAGGCGGCGTCTTCATCTCATCTTTCCTATCCATTTGCTGCAGCTCAAGAAGGGATCTCTGTGGGGCCCGAGTTTTCATCTGGGGTGTTCCCTCAGCCAGATCCTGAGTGCAGAGTCCACTGTGGGAACTCGCAGCATGGCCGGACACGGTGGCTCACACCTATAATCCCAACACTTAGGGAGGCCGAGGCTAGAGGATTGATTGGGCCCGGGAACTCAAGACCAGCCTAGGCAAGGTAGCGAGACCTCGTCTCTCCAAAAAATAACAACGAGCTGGGCATGGTGGCAGGTGCCTGTAGTCCCAGCTACTCAGGAGGCTGAGGTGGAAGGATCACCTGAGCCCAGGAGGTCGAGGCTGTAGTGAGCTGTGACTCCAGCATGGGCAGCAGAGTGAGACCCCAACTCAAAAAAAAAAAAAAAAAAAAAGAAAAGCGAAGAGAGAAAGAGAACTCGCAGCGGCCACTGCAAGAAACTTGAATAACCCTAGGAGAGTGTCCCATCTACAAGCACCGCTAGGACTGTCCTGCATGTGCGAGGTTTGCCACAGGCCTGGTAGAATTCTCCCGCCGGGCACAGAAATTGGCAGACGGTCTTCAGAGCGAATATGGTAGTTTGCAACCTTCCAGTTTGGGACATGCATGTTTTTATTTGAGCTGCACACGTAAGACTGTGGCTGTCAGGTCAAGCCACCTTGTGGACCACTCACAGTCCTGCCCCTGTTCCTTTAGTTCCCAGTGTCCAACATCTAAAAACAAGTTCACAGAATGAAATATCCATCTCCAGCAGCCCTCAAAGTCCCCTGCACTGGAACAAGCAAGGGGGGTGCCTAGAAGATTAGAGCCAAGATCTGGGAAACAAGCATGGAGCGAACTCCTCTGCGTGGTGCCCGTTTTCCTGAAGAGGCAGCTCACGGAGGCTGCAGAGGCTCTCGTCCAAGTGTGAGCCATTCATTAAGTCGGTAAGTGCGCAGAGGGAAAATGACAGACGTTGCCCCAGAATTAAGCCAACTTGCCCCAAGTGACTTCTAAATTTAACAGCTGACTGCGTGTTCTCTAGAAATCAACATAGAGTCGTCACCGTCGACATTTCCTATTGTTCCATTCTGTTTGGGTTTGTTTTTGCAAAATGTCACATTGACCACTGGAAGCCTCCTTGACATTTACCCTGTGTGGTGCTGGAAATACCTGTTCGCCAGTCTCACAGCCGCTGTAACAGCCAGAGACAGTGGGGACAGGACGTCATCCGTGTCTCGAGTCTCCTAAAGCCCGGATCCAACACCAACACCAAAATGTGGCCCGTGGGAGATTCCAAAGGGACACGCACACGCCCCTCTCGGGCGCCTCTGGAAACCCAACACGCTCGTGCCATGGACGGGCTGCAGAGAAGCAGACACAAGCCAAACAAACAGAGCAAAGCAAGGGCATGGAGCCCTTGAATGAATGAATGAATGAATGATCAGACGGTGCAGCTCGAGTCTCCATCTTCACTGTCCAGCGGGTCTGGGAGGGACGGTTTCTACTTCTTCAGCAAGTGCTCAGAGCTCGGTCATCCTCACTGTCCAGCTGGCCCCAGGGAGGACGGTTTCTACTTCTCCCCCAGGGCCTCGGCCCGTCAAAGCCCGCCCCTCACACGCTGTCGAGGCCTTCTCACCTGCTGCCTCTGTGATCGAAGGCCGATCTCCAGGCAGGCATAACCCAGTACCTCCCACCAACTGCCCGCTGGGCTTGTCGGCCCAGCCAGGACGGCCTCTTTCCTTCTTTCTTTCTCTTTCTTTCTTGCTTTCTTGGCTGCTTGCTTTCTTCCTGCCTTTTTTTCCTTTTTAATGACCGAGGACTCCTGTTCTGGAGAAACCCCTAATTGCTTCATTTTGAGATGTGACGTTTAACCTTCGGAAATGGTGCTGCGAGGCCCGGCAAGCAGCCTTCTGGTCGTTTCAATCAGGACCAGATTACGAGGGCCAGCCGCGTAAGGGCCCTATTCCCTTTGTGTCCTGTCATCTTGATTTGATTTGAACGTCTGGGGAGCTGGGGGTGCGCTCCGTCCGGGGTTCGGGCCGGGGGCGGGAGTGCCCGCGAGAGCCCACAGCGTGTTGGAGACACTGAGAGTTTTCATTTTGACTCCTTAATGAGCACGACCTCTGACACCGGCTGATGAGTTCCATGCCCGTCCGGGTGTGCTTTCTGAACACATGTGACACTGGTCACAGGTCTGACAGGGATATGACTAATGAAGCCGCGGCATAAAAATAATGGGCTGCAATTGCGAGTCATTTGCATGAAACCAAACTCCTTAAAAACTTGTCTCTGCTCACTTTCTGTTTTCTAAATGAGTCAATAATACGAATCAGATGGCTCCCGGGGACCAGGCTCCCAGATAGCCCCTCTACAATCCGGGGAATTCGCTGGCATTTGGCGCGATCGCGGCTGCCTGGAGGCCTGGTTTAAATTGGACTGTGGTTGCTAAATTGCCAGGCAATCGCAGAGCGTGTAGGATGGGACCTAATGCCTTGTTTTCCTAAGCGTTTTGTCAGAGCGACTTGTGGGGCCAGGGACGCAGGCCGCGCTGCAGGGAGCCTCGGCCCCGCCTGGGGGTGGGGAAGAGGCTGGGGAGGGCCGAGGGGCCGACGGAGGAGGGAAGAGAGTTGAGGAGAAAGAAGCAACAACAAAGTAGAGTGGAGAGCACGACAGGGGCTGGGGCCCGTCGGGAGGCCGAGGAGAGACGAAGGCTTGCGTCTAGGAGCTCGAGACCAGCACGAGCAACACAGTGAGACCGCGTCGCTACAAAAAATCGAGAGTCAGCTAGGCGTGGTGGCGTGTGCCTGTAGTCCCAGCTACTGGGGAAGCTGGGGCAGAAGGATCGCCTGAGCCCAGAAGGTTAAGGCCGTGGGGAGCTGTGACGGTGCCCTGCCCTCCAGCCTGGGAGACAGAGTGAGACCCTGACTCAAAAAAAAGTAATAATAATGACCAATGTATATTGAATGATTATTCCATACCAGTCACTGTCCTAAGTCCTCGACATGTAGCAACTCCTAGAAGAGTTCAAAGAACCACCTGTGAATGCTGTTCTTATCTCCACTGTACATAGGAGGATCACCTGCGCTCAGGAGGTTGAGGCTGTGGTGAGCCACGATCGGGCCACTACCCTCCACCCTGAATGGCAGAGTGAGACCCCGACTCAAAAAAAGACAATGAGTGCAGACGGGCTGGAGACATTAGGGGACGTGGGAAGAGGAGACCGCTCGCTCACCGGAGACCCCGGAAGGAGCAGTTACCTCTCTGCCTGGTTTGCGCCACCCGAGTGTGCATTATTTGTGCGCACACGGCACTACACACCACGCCCAGAGCCCGGGTTCAAGGGGCTCCCCCTGTCCTGTGTCCACGGGACTCAGCCAGGTCCACCTATAGCTGAAGAGCCTTCACGGTTGAGAAGCCTCAAACGGCTCCCAAACTTGGACGACTAGCTGCAGCAGGAGAAGCCTCACGGAGGCCCATCGCAGGGGTCCTTCCAGAAGCTTCCCCTGTGCAATGTGTCATGCACATTAAACACTGAAACACTCAGGACCATCCTTATGACTTGTCCGTTTCAGCACTTCCATTGGGATTTTGGTCCACTCACCTGATGTATATGACAAAATGAAACCTCACGTGTCCCCACACTTAGGTAAAAGGAAATGCCAGCGATGTACAGCTGTGCACACACGCACCCAAGGAGCAACTCCGCGGCAGAAAGGCTCGTCGGGGCGGAAGACGGGTGCACACAGACTGGGAAACAGACTGGCTCTGGCTGCCCTGTGCATGAACAAGGTACCGGGCACATCCTGAGCTGCTAAAGGGAATAAACAAATGAGTAGTAGGAGTGAAGTTGCCTGTTTTGTGTCTGCCTTTCAAGAAGGTAGTTCTCACCTACCATTGCTACTTAAAGAAATCACGACTAATTGGACTAATATTCCTCAATGACACTGAAGATGTCATGCAGGGCATGGTGGCTCACGCCTGTAATCCCAGCACTTTGGGAGGCTGAGGCAGGAGGATCGCTTGAGGCCCAGAGTTTGAGACCAGCCTGGGCAACACAGCAACACCCCGTTTCTCCAAAAAGTAATAATAATACAAAAATGAGCTGGGTGTGGCGGCATGCGCCTATAGTCTCAACTACTCTAGAGGCTGAGGCGGGAGAATTGCTTGAGCCCAAGAGGTCAAGGCTGCAGTAAGCTATGATCACACAACCACATGCCGACCTGGATGACAGAGCCAGACCATGCCTCTTAAAAAAGCAAATAAATGGCAGGGCGTGGTGCCTCAAGCCTGTAATCCCAGCACTTTGAAAGGCCGAGGCAAGAGGACTGCCTGAGCTCACAGGCTTCAGACAAGTCCAGGCAACTTGGCAAGACCTCATCTCTACAATAAATAAAAAAATTAGCTAGGCATGGTGATGTGTGCTGTAGTTCTGGCTACTTGGAAGGCTGAGGCAGAAGGATCGCCTGAACCCAGCAGGTCAACGCTGGGGTTGCCGTGAGCATGCCACTGCACTCCAGCCTGGGCGACAGAGTGAGACTCCGACTCAATAAATAAATAAATAGATAGATCCCACTGAAGATTTATTGTGGGATAGGAGCTGTGAACACATCCCATCTGATGGGGTTGTGCACGCTATTCCCAAAACCCAAACAGCTGACAGGTCTTCGCTCCCTGCCCTGTTCTTCGTGCTTCAGATCTCTGCTCCATCCTAGGGTCAGTCTACACCAGCCCAATCTCTGGCGTGCACGCCTCCTGCAGATGCCCAAACTGAGGATTAATGCTCATAATTACGACTTGATAACAGTTCGCAGTTCATAAATGCACTAAAATCACTGTTTTGACAAATATGTTATTGTGACCTAATTTTTTCTTTTGTCTTTTCTTTTTTTTTTTTTTTTTGAGTTGGAGTCTCACTCTGTCACCCAGGCTGGAGTGCAGGGGCACACTCACGGCCACCCCAGCACCAACCTGCTGGGCTCCAGCGATCCTTCCACCTCAGCCTTCCAAGTAGCTGGAACTACACGTGCGCACTACCATGCCCAGTTAATTTTTGATTTATTGTAGAGACGAGGTCTCGCCAAGTTGCCTGTGCTGGTCTCGAACCCTCAGGCTCAGGCAATCCACTCACCTTGACCTCCTAAAGTGCTGGGATTACACTGCACCCGGCCTATTTTTTTTATTATTATTTTGAATTGGAGTCTCACTCCATCACCCAGGCTGGAGTGCAGTGGCATGCTCACAATCACCCCAGCATCGACCTGCTGGGTTCTGGTGATCCTTCCGCCTCAGCCTTCCAAGTGGCTGGAACTACAGGTGTGAGCTACCACGCCCAGCTAATTTTTTAAAAAATACATATTGTAGAGACGAGGTCTTGTCAAATGGCCCAGGCTGGTCTCGAAGCCATGGACTCAGGCAATCCACTCACCTTGGCCTCCCAAAGTACTGGAATTATAGGTTGAGCCACCGAGCCCAGCCTATAACCTAATTCTTTTTTTTTTTTTTTTTTTGAGTTGGAGTCTCACTCTGTTGCCCAGACTGGAGTGCAGTGGCTGCTCCCAGCCACCACAGCCTCGACCTGCTGGGCTCCGGCGATCCTTCCGCCTCAGCCTTCTGAGTAGCTGGAACTACAGGCGCGCACTACCACACCCGGCTAATTTTTTTATTTATTGTAGAGATGAGGTCTCACCAAGTTGCCCAGGCGGGTTTCGAACCCGCGGGCTCAGGCCATCCACTCACCTCAGCCTGCCAAGGCGCAGGATTACAGGCTGAGCCACCGAGCCCGGCTATAACCTAATTCTTAACAATTGATCAATCACGGTCACTTTCAGTTCATTAGAACTGGCCAAATTCTGGCCACCCCAAACCTCAACTATTCTAGATACACATGCATTTACTCTGAGGTACTGCTTTAGAGAATATGACTTAAGTTATTTATCTTAATCAGGCTCCTGGATCTATAAACAAGTTTTGTGACTGTTACTAAAATAAAGACATGGAAGATATTCTCGTTCTAGAAAGCAAAGTTGACATTAAATGACAGTAACCGACTTTAGAATAATTTTCTAAAAAGTAAAGAGTTTTTTTTAAGAAAAAAAAATACAGCTTAATGAAAACAAACAGAAGAAAATGAAGACAATGTCAGAGCAAGCCTGAGACGGCTCAGAAAAAGATGCTTAGGACTGTGGTACATTTCCGGCTAACTCTGAGTGTACCGTGCACAAAATACATGTGTTTCCAAGAAGGCAGGATTGAACAAGTGAGGGTGATGCCCAGCCGCTGAGAAGCCATCCTTCCTCTCACAGCTGACGACCACAGGGACCACACAAGACAGTCCACGCAGTCCAGCACCATGTCCACATGCTAAAGAACCAAGACGCTGAGAAGAAGCAGTACCAAAAAGCATAAACAGGGTGAAAACAGATCCCAGGAGGAAAGGACATGAAATTCTAGTTATTTCGCCTGAAGCAGGGCTGAAGCATCAGGCATGAAGGAATCTTATGAAAACGATGCTGACCATGGGTCTTGCCACAGATTATCACATAAAGATGAAATGGGAAGACGGACAGAACACAGAGAATGTCTTCCCGACAGTAATAAATACAAGAATGTCATTAAATGCGGGGCGAGATGACCAACAGAGGTTGTAGGTGAGAGAGCTTGGGCATCGTTAGGGAATAGGAGCGATGTCCACCTGTCTTAGGTGGTTTGTGTCTTTCCCCACCTGGAGACCAAACACAGACTCATTATGAAGCATGTGGTTCTGTTATCCCAGAGTCCGATGTCCATACCCTTGAAGTTTAATGCATGGGATCAGGGAAGGAGTCTGAGCAGGCTGGGCTGAAACTTTAAGGACTGAAGGAAATGATGGCAGAATGTCAGTCTAGCGTTTAATTTCCCCAAAAGCCCACAGAAAACAATTCTTTTTTTTTTTTTTTTTTTTTTTTTTGAGTTGGAGTCTCACTCTGTCGCCCAGACTGGAGTGCAGTGGCTGCTCCCGGCCTCCGCAGCCTCGACCTGCTGGGTTCCGGCCATCCTTCCGCCTCAGCCTTCCGAGTAGCCAGAATTACAGGCGCGCGCTACCATGCCCGGCTGATTTTTTGATTTATTGTAGAGATGAGGTCTCGCTGCCCAGGCGGGTCTCGAACCCGTGGGCTTAGGCAATCCACTCACCTCAGCCTCCCAAAGGCGCGGGATTACAGGCTGAGCACCCAGCCCGGCAGAAAACAATTCTGTAACAATAAGTCTGTTGAAGTTTTGTATTTTAATTACACATATTTATGGCTCATTTCTTTTATTAAACGGTAGGCTTCCCACAGGCAAGAGGCGTATGTACTCATCTTGGCTTCCCTCTCTACCTCTCTACCTCACCCAAAGCCCCTAACATCAGGGCTGAAAACCAGGTATTTTCTTTTCTTTCTTTTCTTTTTTTCTTTTTTTGAGTTGGAGTCTCAGTCCATCACCCAGGCTAGAATGCAGTGGCAAGCTCATAGCCACCGCAGTCTTGACCTGCTGGACTCAGGCCATCCTTCCACGTCAGCCTTCCAAGTAGCCAGAACTATAGGCGTAGGCTACCACACCTAATTTTTTTGAGTTATTGTAGAGACAAGGTCTCACCATGTGGTCCAGGGTGGTCTCAAACCCCTGGGCTCAGGCAGTCCTCTTGTCTCGGCCTCCCAAAATGCTGGGATGACAGGCTTGAGCCACCGCACCCGGCCATAACCAGGTATTGTCATTAGTGCCCCATCAGACTTGTTTGGCGCCCGGGCCCTAGAGTTCATTAATATTTTAAATATCATTCCTACCCAATCCTTCTTAAGAGCTAGGTCTTCATGAGGGCAGGGAGAAAACTTCCCACTCTGCACCTAAAGTGCACAGCCAGCCCTTAATAAATACTGGCTGAATTAATAAATGAATAATTGATATGCAATACACTTGTTGAGGGCTATTTGGGAATAACAACTTTTGTAAGTCTCCCAAACAGAAAAAAAAATGTTAAGAACATTCTCAAGTGGTTCTGTATCCTTAGATGCAAATCTATTCTAAAATATTCTTTTTTATCCTATCACACTCCTATGCCAGAGTGGGTACAGCTGGCAAATTGCACCATGTGTTTCAAAAGAGAGAGCATGCTTGAGATCAATTGCCCTGTGCAGAATAATTAACTCAATTCCTATTTTCATACCTCCATTTCAAAAACTCCTCACTATCTGTCTAATCAGCAAGTGGTCTTAAAGCTACCTCTTTCGGTCCATTTCTCTGCAAGTCAAGTAGAAGCCAGAACACTCGTTCCCATAGGAGGAAGGCAGCATAAGCCCCACAGGATTTTATGAATATGCTGTTTTGTTTTAAATCTTGGACATTATAAACCATACTCTGCATTCAAATTCCTCTTTTTTACTTTTCCTGTATCTTGATATTTTAAACATCTAGTTTGCCATCCAGTTAGTATAATGCGTGTATCGTCTTGGGTGTGGATTCACAGTGTGATGTAAATAACACTACCGTGCATGGCTGTTGTACCTCTGGAATCTCTTACCAACATTAATTTCTTTTTTTTTTTTTTGAGTTGTAGTCTCACTCTGCCGCCCAGGCTGGAGTGCAGTGGCACACTCAATGGCCACTGTAGCCTCGACCTGCTGGGGTCAGGGGATCTTTCCGCTTCAGCCTTCCAAGTAGCTGGGACCATAGGCATGCGCCACCACGCCCAGCTAATTTTTTGATTTATTGTAGAGACAAAGTCTCGCCATGTTGCCCAGGCTGGTCTTGAACCTGTGGGCTCAGGTAATCCTCTCACCTCGGCCTCCCAAAGTGCTGCAATGACAGGCATGAGCTACCGCACCCGACTTCTAACATTATTTTCTACACCCCTCCTTAAGGAATGGGTGATCACCGCTATCGTTAAGGCTCAGAGAAATGAAATCTGGCTTGAAGAATAGTGTATTTGCAAGAAAGTTTTAACCCACCAATTGTCAGTTTACTGTAAGGTGAGTGTCTGCTTGTGTTTCCCTAGATTCCAAAAAAGCATCTGTCTCTGCAACATTCCCTAGGAACATAGAACTCTGATTCGATTCTTCCCATACCCAGAAAGGAGGCTGTTTGTATTTATTTGTTCATTTATGCATTTGTTTTAATTAATCTCTACATCTACACCACACCAAAGCTCAGTCTGACCGGATACATGAATGAAGCCACTCAGTTTGGTCACCCTCTGGTGGTGTTCTCTGTGCCTAGCTTAGAAGTCGCTTTCTGTGTACAGCGCCCAGCGGCACAGCGTGGTGCCAGGAAGTCATCTGGCAGCGGTGATGTTGACAATACCTGCTGAGGACCTGAGCCAGCTCCTGCTCTAAGCGCCTCACGGGCACGGAATTATCCCCCTTGCACAAGAACCCAGTACCCTGCGTGCAATCATCATCCCCAACTGTCAAGAAACGGGAATGAGAGCAAACGGAGGCTAAACCATCGTCTGAGGACGTAGCTCGTAGAAAGTGGGTCAGCGCTCCCCCAAGCAGTCTGGCCCTACTGTCCAGGACCAGCGCTGGCTGAGCGTCTCTCTTTTGCAGGCCCTACATCATGCTTTGACCGCCCAACGCGTCCCACCACAGAGAGATGATCATCGTGTATCTCGATTCAGCAATATTTACCCAAAAGCCTGGAACTGCCCTGAATCTTTCCAATCATCACACCGTTTTCCTAAAACAGTAAGTACTAAGAAAAGTCTCAGGTGTCTCAACCTCGGTACAGACGTTGTGGTTTCTGTCAAAGGGATTGTGACTCTTTATCGCATGTAAATTCACGCACTGACACACCACCCACCTGCATGGGCGCACACGCGCACACACACACACACACACACACACACGCACACACACACACACACACACACACACAGGATCACCTGTTGAATTGACCAACTCAAACAGCTGGTCAGTGAAGCCTGAGAAAATCAGTCAAACCAGTTATTTGACACCTCATAGAACAAAGGGAGAGAGGAGCTGCAAATCCTGCTGGAACCAGTTTTTCACTTTTTAACGTGCTGCCATACAGGCTAACTCCAGAACTTAGAAAATCCTTCAGAGAAAAGCGGGAGGGTGAGATCCAGCCTCCACTGTCCGTCCCTAACGGGTGTCACATGGCACACCACCATGGCCTATGCCTCGGGGAACAGGGTTCCAGGTCCACCCCAGTTCCATGTCTTTGAAGGACGTACTTTTCTATGTGTTTACCAAGTTCTATTATTCACTGCTGGGTGGGGGAATCACATTTAAATTAATCCCTCTATCCAAAATTAAGTGCCGGCCCTCAGGCTCAGATCGGAAGCAGCCAGGGATAAGTAATAAACTCTGCACGCTTCAAATTAATTTGCTAATTTAATGGTCACAACAACACAAATTGTTGACTGTATTGTCATTGCAGAAACCAGAAGAAACGTGTAAATAAATAGCATTTTTATTATTTTTGTTAAGCAAAATAAAATGACATGGAGAGAGACCAGGACATGTAGAGTATCTTTTGTCCTTGGAGCAGCCGCTGTGCCGTCAGAACAGTGTTGCAGTATTCGACGTAAGCACACATTTTATCAGTAAGAGACCTGCGGCCCGTGGATGTCACCGTCCCCAAGGCTGTGGTGACTTACGCACCTTTCTGTGGCAATTCCTGCTGGAGTTGGTTTTCCTTTTTTCCATAGAGATCTCCGTGGGCGATTTCTACTTCGTTCTGATTCTTTCCCGAAGCTACCCAGCGATGTGGCCGTCCCCTTCCCTGGCTCCTCCCACGAAAAGCTCTGCCACTCTGCTGGGCTCAGTGACAGGAAAGGGTGTGCCAGAATTCAGGGGTGAAGGGAGTGGAAATGAAGGGCATTCCTCATGCTGAATTTGTGTGATGGAGAGATTTTTCCTTAAGCCCGCGAAGAAAAAAAAAGAAAGTCACAGTGGTTTCTAGGCTCATCTATACTCCTTTTCCCGTATTTTATGTGGAAACATTTTAGAACTCACAGTTTCCATACTTGGTATGTTTTCCACAGTTAATTACCCCTGCCTTCCCAGATGACAAATGGCCTTATCTCACAAAAGGGCACACCGGCAAGTAGGAATTGAGTCAAAGAAGCTATTCTTTGATATTCATATACAAAGTGGGGTTTTTTTTTTAATTTTAAAACATTGGACTTTCAGAGTATAAAAATGTAGCACATCTACAAAAAACTAAATCTGGGGATCTTTTAGGTAAATTAAACGCACAAGGTTTTGTTGTCTTGTTCTTCTTCTTTTTTTTTTTTTTTTTCTTGTCTTGAAGAATCACAGTGCCCAATTACAGGGGGAAGAAAGTGTAAATAGTCCGTATCTATATGTTTAGATCTATTGTATCTTGTGTTCTCAATGGAGAAAATTCAGAAAGTAAACTCTAGTCAAATAGCTGTGGTATCTTCTGAAGATTCATGGTCAAATGACCTTTTTTCCCTCCCAACTCTCCAAGATATTAACTTGTTGCTTCTATTCCCTTTTACTCAACATTCAGTTAGGATGCAGAGGCCCTGGGATGCTCAACTGGGCTGCCGCTTCCCCCCGGACACAAGGCTCTGCTGCCCAAGAGCCAAAGGGTCAATGGCGCACAGTTCTCATCTGAAAAGTCACTGAAAGTTTCACTGACCGACAGCAGGCCACATTCGGCCATCCCAGCTCCAGAGGCCACATCGGCAACCGGAGGCCAAGGAGCCCACCCTCGGCCACGTCAGCAGCCATGGACCCAGGAACTCGCCCTCAACCTCATCAGTAACTGTGGGTCCATGGTCCCACCCTCAGTCTCATCACTAATTGTGGATCTCAGGAACCCACACACTCTCATGGCCCCTTGGCTGTGGCGTTTTATAAATCTATCTCCTCCCATGTAACAGGGCACTGTTCTGCATTCTCCAGGTCCCTGATTTATGGCTGATAACTCATCTGCACAGAGAGCTTGGGCCTCTCAGCAGACCAAGATATTCCTGGTCTTCATCAGCACACTGCAATTCCAAGTCACAGGAAAATCTGTCTGTCTGTCTGCCTACATATCTAGACATCTGTCTGCCCACCTACATGTCTAGACATTGTCTACCCGCTTACACGTCTAGACATTGTCTGCCCACCTACGCGTCTAGACATCCGTCTGCCCGCCTATGCATCTAGACCTCATCTACCTGCCTGTGCATCTAGATATCCGTCTATCACCTTCAGCATGCCTGTGTTCAGGTATCACGCAACGCCTGAAGAGAAATCACATTACCAAGGCAGCCTCCATGACTGCCCTTGGAATCCCTGCATCCATTTTGCCACTGAAGACCCAATGTCGCCAGCTGGCAAGACCCTTTAGAACCGCAGCGTTTCCTCTTCACTTTCTCTTCATCGAGCCCAGAGCCTTCTCCGAGCGTTAGCTCTTAGGGCTGCGAATCACACGCACCTGCCAGCTCTGTCCACACCTGGACCAGAGGCAGACACACAACAGATCAGCAACACACTCAGGCGGTGTTTGACTTTGTCTTGGATTTCCAGAAATAAGGGCAAAAACCAAACTCTAAGTAAGCATAAGTTTTCACCAGGTTATTCTAACATGCTATGTTTCTGGGGGGAAAAGTCTCCTGGTTTGATGAGTAAGTACCCACTTGGTAGTATTGTAGGCAGCGAGGTGAACACAAGATGAAACGATGATGCGGACGCCACACAGGACTCAGGGACCACAGGAGTGGCAGCAGCGTTGTCCCAAGTCCCCTGTGCCCCGACACAGTCCAGGATCCATGCTGGGTTGACCAGGCCAGCCAGGCCACACCTGCAGACGCCTGGCTGGGCAGGGCACTCCTCCCACTGGGCTTTCTGGGGCCAGCTTGTTAAGAAGCTCAGAGATGGAGAGTCAGGGTGTGGTGGAATGGGACCCTCTCTCTAAGGTACAGGGGAAAAGTATTCCTTAAACCTTAAAGGAATTCCTTAAATCAGAGTCTGTTGGGCCCCTGCTAGGCATTTTTGCCTGTATATTCATTTGGTCTTCTCAACAAGTCGACTTGTGGTTCTTATGACGCTCCTATGACACCTGGAAAAGGGGGTCATAAGAAGCCATACGCAGTCACTTGACGGTGGACGCAGAATGACTGTTCATTCAGATGATTAAGCCACAAGAGATAGGAGGAGTATCTGACAGAATCAACCCATACGTGAAATCCATGTGGTGCTACAATGCTTTTCCAGAAGCTACTATTTCTACTAACATCAGCAAACCAGAAAATGGCCCTGTCATTCCCACCTCTGAGCATGACCCAGCAGACGGCGAGGACACAGTCACCTCACAGGCCCACACAGAGCCCACGGGAGGATGGAGACCCCCCTCGTCCAAGGGACTCCCACGAATGCCTCGGGGGTTCTCCAACAGGTGGTCGACACAGGATGTCAGCCCGTGCGTCTGGAAAGGCATGAGAGAGAACGGCACGGGGCATGATCCCACCGAGCGTCTGCGCACCGGGCCCGCGCCACGTCACCTGTCCATGGGGAAGAACCACAGACCCCGATGAACCCCTCGCACACCCTGGATCCCTCTGCACTCGTAAGTATACTGGGGTGCACCATGCAGCGAGCTCTAACTACTCCCAAGCGGCTATGGGGGCGTCGCCATCCTCTGCCTAAGGGAAGGCTGGCTTCGGACAGCCAAAGCAACCCTGCGGGCATTCCCAGGCTGTGAACTGAGGGAGTCCCCTTGGACAGAGACATCAGGAGCATCGCTCAGCAAGTGCGGCTGATTCACCTCTCAGGTTCTTCCATCATGCATCCCCCACATCCTTGCAGGACAGCAGCGAATGAGCCCAACACCCCTACGCCCTGTGTGGCATCCCGCCGTCATGACACACACCACTCACCTGCACCAACCGTCCATTTCACGTGAGAGAACCAACACGACAATGCATAGACTGGAGAAGACAATCTCATCCTAAAAACGAAATAGAAGAGCAACCCTCTAGGCTATCTAGAGTTCCTTATTACAAAGATTCAAAGCCAAGGTTCAAATAACACACTCCCCAGCAACCAAGGATATTGTCTCCTAAGAATAAAATTCCATGGAAAACAAGCACTTTCTGGTCCCAGGAGAGAGCCCACAGCCATGGTGCAGGACAGAGACTCGCTTCCCTAGAAAACACTCTTGAAGCTGGTGCTGGTGTCTCCCTGTCCTGCCCGTTTTGTCCTCAGTTTCCAGAACCAAGCACCGGCAGTGGTGCGTGACTGTTTGCACTTCCAGAAGGCGGGATAGCGAGAGACTGACTCCGACCTGCTGTCCTGCCATCACGGCCGGGGACCTCCAACCATCTCAGCCTCATCCTCGCAACACACGCCAGTCATCCAGCCAGAAACAAACAAAACCATCCCCGAAGGCACCTCTAGAAACCCAAACCAAACACCAGGTTAACAATCCCAGGGAAAGACCAGAAAAGCACCTCTCAGGTACAAAGTGCACAGGTCAGGGTGTGTATACTTAAAACCCAGATCAAAACTATGTGTACCCCCTCAAAGCTACTGAAATTTTTTAAAATTTAAAAACCCCGAGAGGTCCACTGTCCACAGAAATCTTCTGGCCTGTCAGTAGAAGCCTGGGCACCCATGCCCTGCCACTCAGCCTCCCACATCCCCTTAGGACACTGTGCCTGCCAGCTGGAACCCAGGCACTCGTGCCATGCCATCTATATCCCCTGAGGACACTTTGCCTACCAGCTGGAACCTGGGCACCCCTGCCATGCCACCCATGGACCCCTGAAGACAGTGCACTGACTCCAAACTGCAGGGCCTCTTCCTTTCTGGCCTCCACATTCTTTATAGGCCACCAGCAGCCATGTCACCAAACTGACCTCCTTATGGGGCATGTAAACCTCCCGCCTCCTCCCAGGCCTCTTATTGCCCCACACCCTGCCCGATCAGACTGTTCATTCTCTCTTTCCTGCATCACCCCGCCAGTGCCAACTCCCCATTCTCTCTCTCCCCACCCCAGAGTGCCAGCTCCCCATCCTCTGTCCTCCCCGGGGTGCCAGCACCCATTCTCTCCCTTCCACCCAGAATGCCAGCTACCCCTCCTCTCCCCCCTCCTCCAGAGTGCCAGCTCTCCGCCTCTATCCACTCGGTCCGGTGTCAGCTTCTCAACCTCTCCCCTCACCCAGCACCGGTGGTTCCCCAGGTCCTCCAAGTGCCTCCAACACGGGGTGGCGGTGACCACCACTGCCCCCGGGGAGCAGCAACAGAAAGGAGGCCTCCCTCTGCCCGCCTGGGCCTGGAGAAGCGGGAAGAGGAGGACTGAGGCTGGCAAGGAGGTCCAGGCCCGCCCGCCCCAGGCTCCATCTGCAGGTGGCTCACACAGGCGGCTCTCACAGCCCAGCCTCGCCCGCCTACAGAGCTGAGGCCCTCTCACGTGCACTGGCATCTTACCACACATGGAGTCGCCAGTCAGTGCCTTGGGCCTCTGCGGCCGGCACGTGGACACACAACACCACCCGGCCTTGAAAGCGGAGTCTGTATTCCAAGGTGAATGGGGCGGGGCGCGGCCGGGGCTCTGGACTGCTTCAGTTGAGTCAAAACTGTTTCTTTTAAATGAACGTGTTGATATAAGTCCTACCACCAGTTTCTAAGCGCTCACTTTCAAATGAGCTGGTGGATTTTCTTTCTTTCCCTCAAGACAGACTCCTGTGGCCACCACCTGAAATCAGTAACTGAAGAGATGCTTAATGGTATTGGCCCATTGTTAAATTATTGCTATTAATTAAAAGTTCCAAAGAAAACAAAGCTTGGTTTTGTCCACTAAAAGACATGGGGGTTCAGGGCACAAATTACCTTTCTAACCAAAATGCATCAGGAAGTGAAGTCTATGCAAAAAATGCATCTCTGAAAGCGCACTACCCACCAACGGCTACCTAATTTAGCAGAATATATTACCTCTATGCTCCATAAATCTTAATTAAAGCCGTTAGTTTTCCCATTATGTGATCGAGAAATGCCCCATTAAAGTTAAACAGTTTCTACAAGTAATTATACACATATACACTTTAAAATTGCTTCACATATACTGGAAACGTTGTCTACTAAATCAAAAACTTGCAGAATTTCATTAATGCAAGGGTTTTTTTTTTTTTTTTATCTCCCAAAAGTCAAATGTGCCCCAGAGGACCCAGTATACTCAATGTTGGCTTCTTATAATGCAATTTAATGCTCACAAACACAACTAAAGTATTTAAACATTTACGGGGCTTGTCATAAATGCTTTTCTTATTTTTGATCAAATTCAACCTTACACTTAATACAGTTAACTGTAGTTATTTAATTTAAAAACTTGAGATTCCAACCTCAAACATTTATAACAATATAAATGCAGTTACTTGACTATAGGATACGGGTGCTGTGGGGACACCATTCTTCAATACGAAACACAAATGCCAAAACCAAAGAGGGGATATTTTCAAAACAGGCATTATTTTAAATAGCTTTTGGCACATCGAAGAAAAAAATTTCAAATCCAAATGCAAAAACAGAACTCTTTTATTCATATAGTCAGTCTCAGACAGTAGCTCACCAATAGTAAGAATGATGATCACGTTATGTTTCTGTGTCCCTGTTTTTCTGTTTTAGAAAATAATTCAAGTTAAACTGATAAGCTAGCTCACTGGCAACAGAATGCTATTTGAGGTTACGGCATGGAAGATCTCACTGACAATGCTTACACTTTCTAAAAAAGAGTGGAGACTTTGCTTCGTTAAAATTTGTTTTGTGCAACTCAGTAAGGAGAGGTGAGCAGGTTTGGCCTTCAGAAACAGTGTGCTGGCTGTAGAAGAAAACACTTGGATGCACACGGCTGTGCTGAGAGCCTCCATCCTGGGCAGACCGACGGGCATACTCACGGGACACCACACAAGAGGAGCGGACAGCAGCAGCCCAGGCAGTGACGGATGGCCCCTGACCAGCAGACGTCATATCTCTCGGGCCTGAGAGCATATTATTAATTGAAATCTGTGTTTCGTTTCTCCATGTAGACCAATATATAATTATATCTCTACCTGGAAAACCTTATCAGCAGCATTCATAATGGGCAAAGTGTCCTCAAAATGTACGTGAAGTCACGCCGTTTTGCTTACAAATGACGATGCCACGATGCACACATTACAGCGACCCTGGACCCTTGTTTCCACCACCGTGCGTAGACTACAAAATAGACACAAGCAGATGATCGCTCACCCTAGAGCACAGAAATCATCAAAACGCCATCTGACAGAAAACTTAAACCCCCCAAAATTAAAGACTGTTGCATAGAATTAGTGCATCCACAAGCAACAAACGTAAATGACCACGGCGTACTCTGATATTACAGAGAAACTTTCCAAGATAAGTTTCTTATAGCTACAAGTACCTTAGTTTAGTAATATGCCTCTTCTTTTGCGATTCCGTTTCATGAATATAAATTGAACTAGTCAAATCCTGCTGGTTTAAAAGGAACCACGTAGAACACGTCAAATCATGCCAGTTTAAAAGGAAAAAGTTTCCTAGAAAAATAGCAGCTTTGAGGGGAGTCAAGGGAGGGGGCGAGGCTGGGGACGTATGTCCAAGCCAGGGTAGAGGAAAGAGTAAACATCCCCCTGGGCGTCTCCCAGCGTGGAAGAGGAGCCTCCCTTGAAATATGTCTCTTGTCAAAGTGTAAGATTAAGTAAGGTACAAGGCAAGCACACTAGGAGACACTCGACACACTTTAAAAAGCAGACACAGTAAGCCACGAGTAAACTGGAGACGGGCAGGATGGGAGCCTGACAGCCAGCCCCACTGAATGGCCAGAGGGCAGGGGGAGTCGAAACAGAGAAGGTAGACTTCCAGGTCTCCTCTCAAAAGTATCTGGATTCTGCGGCGTGTCCAACATTGTCTGACCAAGGCATCTCTGTTCCACAACACCAGGAAGGTGAAGAAAGCGGCTCGGGAGAAGCAGCACAGATGGCCTGGCCTGGCTCACGGGACTCTCAGAGAAGACAACCATCCTCGGCCTGCAGAACACAGCCGTCCACACCTCTGTACCATCCACAGCCTGCAGAAAATGAACGTCCACAACTCCACTGCTGTCCACGGCCTGCAAACACGGTCGTCCATGCCCCCATACCACCCATGACCTGCAGAAGACCCCCGCCCATGCCTCCACTGCCAGCCACGGCCTGCAGAAGATGTTGGCCATGCCCACACTGCCATCCACTTCCTGCAGAATGCACCCTCCACTGCTGAAGCAAGGCCATCAGACACACCCAGTGTCCAAGTGGGCACAGGCCAGATGTCTTTAAAAGACCGAGTTGGGTTTTTCTTGCAGATGCACAGAACACAAATCAAATGGCCCTGGTGATCCAAGACCAGGCCCTCAGACATTTGACCACTAAGTAACCACCACCTGCCTCGCAAACCTCGATTCCCCGGGGGGCAGGGGCTCTGATTCTGCTTCTGAGTGAAGAGACACAACAACCCACAAGGCTGTGCTACATAGGCCTAACACCCTGAAGTTCTGTCCCAGAATGACAAAGTACGTCGTGACTAAAGAATGCTCGTGTCGAGAGAGGTTGGCAACATAAAGGAGAGAAATACGCAACCAGCATAGGTGCCGGGCCCTTGTTCATCCAAATCCAGGATATCTGCAAAACTTGGGCTGGAATCAAGCCATCCCATCAGGTAAGTGGCATCTCCCGCTTTACTGAGAATTGGCCAAACTCTCGCCCCTGTGGGAAATCATAAATCAGAGAGAAACGCCAGGTATGGACTTTTCTGGACCTTCAAAATACGGCTGTCTCATTGGTTTCACCAGGATAAAAGCATTCAGGGTTCTTAGTAAGGGGACTAAGAACCTTCTCTCTTCCCCAGTTCCACTTGCCCTGTTACCAATCTGAAAATAATTTAAGTGTCTAAAAGAACCCAATAAACAAGCAGCATCCTTGAATAAACTTTAAAATCAGATGCTAATTTCAAATTAACATTAGGCGCAATTTTATCTGAAATGGCATCTCCTCAGCTATACTTTCCATATCGTAACATAAACAGCAAGTTATAAGACTGGCCAGAAATTTTCCAAAAATACACATCCGCCAATAAAACAAATGAAAAAGCTTCCATCTCACACAAGAGCCAAAAGAAAGTGGGTGGGGGGAGGTCAGGGATGGAATTAAATCAGGAAGAGGGCAGAGCCTTTCGTAGTGCAGAGTTCTAAGAACTATCTACTTTCGTCATCCACGGTGAGTTAATAGATCAGATCAACTGGCAAAGAGCAGGGCCTTAAGAAACAGGAGACAAATATGGATCCCAATGAAGCCAGAGTGAGGAGCAGAACAGGCACAAGGCATTGAAGTCATGAAGACCAGAGGAAAGAGAAGAAAGGAACTCTGGGAATGCCCGGGTCCAACTTGAACGTGGAGCAAGGCTGCCTAATAAAGCCATTGTGGATTCCACATCGTAGCTTTAGAAAAAAGCTACATCAGCTTCTTGTATCCGACCTGTTCTTGATGAGAACGGACACATTCACTCATACCCACTCTCCTTCCATCTTTCAGGGCTCCGACACACTGTGAGGCCTGGTCCTCACACCTTCCACGTAATCTTACCCAACTAAAGCACAGGTGAGCTACAGCTGATAGTGGGGAACCCCAAAGACATTAAGGTGCGGCCATCCGTACCTCCACTGCCATCCACAGGTAAGGTGTGCACCTACTTACGAAAAATACGTGGTCAGAGCCTGATGTGACACTCTTAGCTTTTCTTTTATTATTTTTATTTTTGAGTTGGAGTCTCACTCGGTCGCCCAGGCTGGAGTGCAGTGGCACACTCACGGCCACCCCAGTGCCGATCTGCCAGACTCCGGCTATCCTTCCGCCTCAGCCTTCCAAGTAGCTGGAACCACAGACATTCACCACCATACCCAGCAAATTTGTGATTTATTGTAGAGATGAGGTCTCACCAAGTTGCCCGGGCTGGTCTCGAACCCACAGGCTCAGGCAATCCACTCGCCTTGGCCTCCCAAAGTGCTGGGATGACAGGCTGAACCACCGAGCCTGGCTGACACTCTTAGCTTTTAAACAAGAATGGGCTGGTTCCCAGTACAAGCCTCATGAAGATCTTCCATTATACCAACAATCAATCCTCTCCTTGGGAATCACTGAGAAATGACTGTATTACACATAAATTAGCAATTTGCAAGAAAAAAAAAAGAATCGAATACACTCAACACCACAATGTGATGAATGTGTTGATTACTTCTTTGACCACTCAATAGAAATTCAGAAATCTCTAATTCTCCATCTTATTATGATTTGTTTTGTCTTCTAAAGGTAGGACCCTGCCAATTAAAAGGAAGTCGTAACTGCCAGGCATAGTGGCTCATGCCTATAATCCCAGCTACTTGGAGGTAGAGGCAGGAGGATTGTTTGAGGTCAGGTGTTCGAGACCAGTCTAGGCAACATAGCAAGACCCTGCCTCTACAAAAATAAAAATAAAAATAAGTCATAATTAACACAATTCCAGTTGAGAGCTCATTTTTAGGGTATATAGGATTCTGTACAACTAGTTCTTGACTTATGGAAAGTTTTAATTGGCTGGGCTCAGTGGCTCAGCCTGTAACCCCAGCACTTTGGGAGGCCAAGGCGAGTGGATTGCCTGAGCCCACGGGTTCAAGACCAGTCCGGGCAACTTGGCATCTCTACAATTAAAAAAGTCAAAAATTAGCTGGGCGTGGCTATAGTTACTTGGAAGGCTGAGGCAGAAGGATCGCCAGAGCCCAGCAGGTCGACGCTGGGATGGCTGTGTGTGTGCCACTGTACTCCAGCTTGGGTGATGGAGTGAGACTCCAACTCAAAAAAAAGTTTTAATTGAGATTTAACACAAAATCATAGCAAATTATAGATTCTGCTCAATAGATTAAAAACTAAGCCAGAGTAGCAAAGAAAGTCAAGACATAGTCTACTGTAGTTTTCTAATGAAAAAGAGAAATTTTTTTTTTTTTGAGTTGGAGTCTCACTCCGTCGCCCAGACTGGAGTGCAGTGGCCGCTCCCGGCCACCGCAGCCTCGATCTGCTGGGCTCCAGCGATCCTTCCGCCTCAGCCTTCCAGGTAGCTGGAACTACAGGTGCGCGCTACCACGCCAGCTAATTTTTGATTTATTGTAGAGATGAGGTCTCATCACGTTGCCCAGGCAGGTGTCAAACCCGCGGGCTCAGGTAATCCACTCACCTCGGCCTCCCAAAGTGCGGGATTACAGGCTGAGCCACTGAGCCTGGCTGAAGAAAGAGAATTTAAGTGCATAACAGGAAGGTAGGCATAATATCTACAAACAATTCACACGCACACATATCCCTGAGATGTTCTTAGTATCATTTGGAAGTCCAAAACCAAGAAACACCCATCATCCAGAAGCCATGATTAATCTCCTTCTAGGAGGAAACTGGTAGGCAGAAGGCTTGGAGGCCAGTCATCAGACCACTCCAGGAAACTGCCGGTGTTTCCATTATAAACCGCATTACAGGAGTTTACAAGTTGAATGTTTTTAAAACATATTGGGCTCAAAATGAGCTCACACATTCTTAACATGTTCTTTTTCTCTCTCCTTTAGAAAGCACGGCCACTTTTGTGGACAAATCATAAACAAAATTTCAGGTGATTATTTTTGGCCATGCTCCAAGATACAATGGCTTTTTACCCCATTTAAATGTTTAAACGGGGTAAAAAGACTAATTATGTTCCTCATTTGGAAAGCAAGGGAGACAGGCCAGCCTGAGAAACACTCCAGAACTTCCATTTCCAGCATTCCTTGCAGTATTCTCACTCCACAGCTCAGAAACACACGCCCAGCTGCAAAACCCCCATCTCTATGTCGTGAGATGGAGGCGATCATCGCTCCAGCATCAGATGCCTTGAAAGTCAGGAGTGGTCAAGGTACGTGTACTATGACAGCCAGGAAGGCCCTTCAGGTGGAGAGGGACGCCCACACTCAGGTGCAACCACCATCCCCACGTCCAAGCCGGCCTCGCAGCTTTACAAGCCCTCTCCCCACGCCACCTCATGCTTAAAACAGCCCACGGGGAGCTCGGCAGGGAGGTAGCTGGCTGATGAGTAGGTTGGGGACTTGGAACCATTTCTTTCAAAACCAAAAAAGACAATCAGGTGGCTCGTCCCTCGGGGAAGGGCTGGCTGGGTGCAGGTACAAACCAAGAAACACCCATCATCCAGAAGCCATGATTAATCTCCTTCCAGGAGGAACCAGGTAGGCAGAAGGCTTGGAGGCCAGTCATCAGAGCACTCCAGGAAACTCTGCCGGTGTTTCCATTATAAACCACATTATAGGAGTTTACAAGTTGAATGTTTTTAAATCATATTGGGCTCATAATTAGCTCACCCATAATGAGCTCATGGTGGGGATGTTAGGGGGTACCCATCGCTGCTTCTAAAACCATGACCCCTCACCAAGCTAGGAAAACACCTCAATCCTTGGCAGCTCTGCGGCTAGACCTGTCGCCACGCCTGGCCTAGTGCGGCCCCCGGGAAAAGGGTTCTCATGGGCCTGTGGCTTGACAAAACGTCCCTGTTCCCACAACTTTTCATCTGCAGGCCCCGTCGTCAGCAGAAGGCACGGAAAGAGCATCACCACCAAAGGAAGAGTCTGAGCCACCTGGGTGTTTGGACACATGAACTTTCTAAGTTGCCACTATGCAAAAGACACAAGGAATCCTGGTGAACAACACACAAATTCCAACATATAATTAATAATACTCTCGTGTAGGTCAGAGGTCAAAAACACCCTGAAACACTGCTGAATTTATTGACAAGGGCAAACTTTTCCATCTGTTTCTAATTTTATCCATGATTGGTCATTGGCCTCAAAAGAAAACTCCACTGTTGGTCATAAATGAAGTGAAATCTGCACTTTCCTATAAATACAATCCCACCTTCAAGAAGTAAAACTCTTCCAAGAAAGGAAAGAAAAACAAAAACAAAAACAAAATAGTAGAACCCACTAGTTACCATTCTCGAGAAAGAAGAATCAAATATGTGAACAAACATTAATGTCCTAAATATCGGTCATAATTAATAAATAGACAACATCAAACTCAGAATATTAGAAATAGATATAGCTACCTGATTTGAAAGGTAGTTTGAGTAAAACATAACATCTCTGATATCTGGCACCTGTAAGCAAGGAGTGGCCACCAGTCAACTTTCTAAAAATGAAGAACTTGGATGGCTCTACCCATCAGCGAGCAATGACTAACATTTCCAGGTGGCCTCCACCACCTAGATCTAAACTATGGATGGACAGGAAGAGAGGTTGGAGCAGGGAGAGAGAGCTTTCATGCTCAATCAGCATCTTCACACCCTTCTCACTGGCTGGCTAGGGATCTTTCTCACTGGCTGGCCGGGGATCTGACCCTTTGTCCACCCATACCAGATTCTCAGCCTCAGCACTGTTGACATTTGGCCCAGCTGTTTCTTGATTAGGGGTCGCCCTGGGTGTTATAGGATATTGAGCATCAGATGCTGGTGGTACCACCCACTGAATGTCCCTCCCCCTTGGGAAAAACAAAAACGTCTCCAGATGTTGCCAAATGTACCCTGAGGAGACAAATGGTCTCTGCGAGAGGACCTCTGATCTCTACTAAAAGAGAAAGAGATATCCAGTCAAAAGGGAAAACTGAATAAATAGCACATAAATTAAATCTGAAGACATGCGGCATCTCCAGACCCTGAAGAAGCCTCCCTTCCCTGAGCCATGAAAGAAATCCACGAGATTCCAGCATACAAAAAGCTGTGTTCTGAAAGTCTTGAAGCCCTCGTTTGAAACTCAACGCCAATTCTTCCCATGAAAATGTCTATTACGTGTGGTGGAGAGGTTCTCAGGCTAGCCCACCCACACGAATTCACTTGTCTATGCAGATGACACATACACACACAAACTTAACCTACAGTGTAAGGGAATATATGGTTGTAATACCAGTAACAAAATCCCATGAAAAATGAATATTGAATAGCAAAGTATACGCAGTTATGCACCACGTAACAAGATTTCGGTCCCATGGTATTATAATAGTGCTAAAAGTTCCTATCACTCAGTGACACTTTGATGATCCTGACCCTGTGTAGCCCTAGACTAACGTGTAAACTTGTGCCTTCGTTTTTAACAGAAAGTTTTTAAAAGTTTTAATTTTAAAAATTTTAATTTAAAAAATTTTTAAACTAGAAAAAAGCTTATGGAATAAAGGTATAAAGAAAGAAAATACTTCTGTACAGCTATACAAAGTGCTTGCTTTAAGCTGTCGTTAACAAAAGCATTGATATTTTAAAATTAAAAAGTTTATAAAATAAAAAAGTTATGGTCAGCTAATGTTAACATACGGCATTACTGAAGAAAGAAAATTTTTTTGTTGGCTGGGCACGGCGGCTCCAGCCTGTAATCCCAGCACCTTGGGAGGCTGAGGGGAGACGATTGCCTGAGCCCAGGAGTTCAAGACCCGCCTGGGCCACGTGGTAAGACCTCATCTCTACAATAAATCAAAAAATTAGCCGAGCGTGGTGGCACGAGCCCATAGTCCCAGCTACTTGGAAGGCTGAGGCAGAAGGATCGCCTGAGCCCAGCAGGTCGAAGCTGCAGTAGCCATGAGCGTGCCACTGCACTCCAGTCTGGGCGACAGAGTGAGACTCCAACCACAAAAAAAAGGAGAATGATGAGGGAGTAGTGGGGAGGGAGCTAGAAGGAGAAAGGTGTTCGTGGGGATTTGTGTGTAGAGATAAGAAAAATCTGCCTGCAATACAGCTTAAATTAACAGAGCTTTGATTTAAATATATGGGGGAGAAGGAAAAACATCTCCCCCTTCTCTTGTTCCCTCTCTCCCTCCCTCTCTCCCTTACACACACACACACACACACACACACACACACACACACACCACACGCACACGCACACGCACACACACACGCAAAGTGTCCACGCACCAGCTCCACAGAGGGGTGCCAAGGAGCATGGTTTGAAAACCACCCGTTTAGCTCATGTCTCTCATTTCACAGATGAAAAACCCAAGGTTAAGTGACCGGCCCAAGGTCACACCTTGCTAATGACGGGCCCAAAGTCAGGCCTTGTTCATGACAGACCCAAGGTCACACTTTGCTAATGACAGCCACAGGTCACACCTTATTGACGGGCTCAGAGAACCCCTGTGCCTGGGACCACCTGGCGTTGGTGCCTGAGCCCCATGCAAGCAGCCAGGCAGAAAACCAGAGTGGAGGCCTGGGCCCCTGCAGGAGGCGCTGGGAGGCCACGGAGCCAGACCCCTGAAGGCCTGGGAGGCCCCGGAGAGGCCGGGGGCCCAGCCAGCCTCTCGCAGGCCAGGAAGGGCCAAGGACCTGGGTCCCCAGGGCTCCCAGACCAGCCTGGAGAGAGCTGTCCTCTGGAAGGGGCCGGGGATGCCTGGGGGGACCCTGCCACGAGCTGTCCTGAAGAGGAAGAGGGAACAGTAACGGGGAGCCTCTTGGCCCTGAAAATGGGCCCCCGATGACAGGAAGTGGAGCCAGGGACACCGAGGCTGTGGGAGTGGCCCTGGGGGCATCTCCGCCTCCCTCTCCTCAAGCCCCCACACCCATCCCAGCAGAGTCGCCTCAGGACAGGACGAAGCTGGAATCTCCTCGGTGTGGGGTTCTCGCAGGGCGGGAGAGGAAACGCTGGTCTTGGATGACAGCCACCTCTGAAACACAACACACACACGCACCCCAGGGGCCTTGGGCAAGGACGAAGGCCAGAAATCTCTGCATGGGCGCTCAAGCCGGGGTGGAGTGCCCAGGGGACGGCCCGGCTCGGGGACAACCTGGGCACGAAGGTGGCGTCCAGGGGAGCAGAGCACACCCCCCAGCCTCCCATGCAGCCTTCAGGGCTGGACCCAGATGGGCCTCGAGCCTCTGAAAAGCCACCCTCGTCCGCTGCCGGATGGTAGTTCTCTTGGCCCTTATGTTTTGTTTGAACCAAAGAAACAACACAGAGGAAAAAAGACAGAGAGATGTTTTCAGACTCAAACACACGCTAACTCCTGCTGGGTTTTTTTCTGTAAGTGTAAGGGTCACAGAAACCAGCTCTCAAGGGAGAGACACTCTGGTTTTCTGGCTGGATGCTTCCACAGGGCCCGCTCCACTCTGCACCCCAGAAAGGAGGCCCGGCCTTGTGAGCCCAGTGCCACGGTGAGAACTAGAAGGTGCTGGAAGGCCGTCGGTGCTGGACACAGGAGAAGGAGAGAGTCTGCAGGAGGCAGGAGGGGATGCGGACGGGGAGGGGCAGAGGGAGGGAGGGCTGTGTGACCAGGCAAGGACCCAGGACCTCTGAGGGCCGACCTAGGCTGCCCTAGCTGCCGCAGATTCCACTCCGCCCGAGTATCGATCCGTGTTCAGGAACTCCAGGCCTCTGTTCCTGGAGACTGTCATTTACCCTAAAGTTGACCCCATTCTTTTCAGCAGAAGCCACGGCTGTCGTGCGGTAAGTCACCGAGGTAAATTAGTTTTCATAGACAGCGTCGCACGCTGGGTGCTGCAAGGAGAAGTGAGGCTCACGTGTCCCCCTGAACCCTGAGCAAATCCTTGTAGAATGGGGAAGATGGTTCCATCAAGAACCAGAACAACCTGAAATGTGGACACCTTCCAAGCAGGTGGCAGCTGAGTGGCAGGACCAGTTCCGAGGGGGAGAGACGGTTATCTCCCCTGAGCCCTAAGCAGACGTCTTCCGGTTGGTATTTAATGTATTCCGAGGGGTGTTCACTCCTGGAGCAGAAATTACACAGCACACACTGCTGTAGGCAACACACACGTTGACGTGCCACCGGGCGCTAGTTTGCCTGGGCGCTTTTCACGCATTCAGGCCATTCGTTGGCACTCAGCTAAGTGGCTGTAATGAAGGGACCCCAAATACAGCAGCTCAGACAGGAGAAAGCATCTTTCCTGCGAGGCCCTGGGCCCGTGTACCCCGGGTCCTGTTCTCACACGGTCAGTGTCTCTCATGCCCACCCTCCTTGGTAGCAAAAAGGGGAAAGGGCATCACTTCTGGATCATCGCAGGCCCTCCAGACCCCATCTGCTCAAGTTCCAGGGGGCAGAATCCCCACATCAAGGCACATCAAGGCACCCTGCACCAAGGAGCCTGAGCCGGCGACCAACTACCCGCCAGAGCACTCCAGGTTGTCATCAGAGGAGAGAGGACGCAGGGAGACAGGGTGGAGTCTCTGTCACCTGTGCCCCACTCAGCACTCTCAACAGGCCTGTATGATGGCTTTTTTTTTTTTTTTTCAGTCGGAGTCTCACTCCATCGCCCAGGCTGGAATGCAGTGGCACACTCCCGGCCACCGCAGCCTCGACCTGCTGGGCTCCGGCAATCCTTCCATCTCAGCCTTCCGAGTAGCCGGAACTACAGGCGCGGTTACTACGCCCATCTAATTTTTTGATTTATCGTAGAGACGAGGTTTCGCCAAGTTGCCCGGGGCGGTCTCGAACCCCTAGACTCAGACAATCTACTCGCTTCAGCCTCCCAGAGTGCTGGGATGACAGGCTGAGCCACTGAGCCCGGACAGGACACTTTTTATGGACACGCGGCTGAGGCTTGATGAGCTTCCAGGCACCACAGCAGGGGCTAGTGCAGAGGACTCCAAGTTCAGTGCCCTGCCTCAAAGGCCATCCTAGACCACCACCCCTCACAGTGTTCCTGTGACCCCCATTCAAACAGACAAATGAAACCTGGACCAGGCTTCACGCCCAATGCACCTAAGGGCCCTCACCCCAGTAAACAGGACTGAACCCAGGCCATGGTTTTCTTCTTCTTCTTCTTCTCCTTCTTTAATTTCAATAGCTTTAGTCTGGGGTCTGAGTTGTGTTGTTTTGCTTTGTGTCGGGGTCTCACTCCATCGCCCCGGCTGGAGTGCAGCGGCACACTCACAGCCACCCCAGCATTGGCCTCGTGGGCTCCGGTGTGATTCTTCCGCCTCAGCCTTCCAAGGAGCCAGAGATACAGGCATGCACTACCGCATCCGGCTAATTTTTTTTTTAATTTATTATAGAGGGTTCGTCAAGTTGCCTGGGCTGGTCTCGAACCCGCGAGCTCAGCGGCCTCCCAAAGTGCTGGGACGACAGGCTGAGCCACCGAGCCTGGCCAGGTCTGAGTTGTAAGAATACTCACCTCCCCATCTTGTACCCGATAGGTGATTTTTCATTCCTCCGCCCCTTCCTTTCCTTCCCCTTCTGCGTCTCCAGTGCCCATGATCCCATTCTCCGTGCCTTTGGAGATCCTTGGTTTAATTTCCGCTTCTAAGCAAGAACACGCAGTGTTTGGTTTTCTGTTCCTGAGTTAGTTTGCTTAGGATGACGTTCTCCAATTCCATCCAAGTTGCTGCCAAAGACATGATTTCATTCTTTTTAAAGGCTGAATAGTATTCCATCAGGTATATGTACCATATTTTCATTATTCATTGATCGGTTGATGGGCCTTTCGGTTGATTCCACACCTTTGCGATTGTGAATTGTGCTGTGAGGAACACGTAGGTGCAGGTGTCTTGGTTATATAATGACCTCTGTCCCTTAGGGTAGATACCTACTGGTGGGATTGCTGGATCAAATGGTGGATCTACTTTTAGTTCTTTGAGTCATCTGCATACCACTTTTCATAGCGGCTACGCCAGTTTACACTCCCACCACGAGTGTATAAGCATTCCCTTTTCACCATATCCACGCCAGCATCTATTGTTTTTGATCTTTTAATAATGGCCATTCTGATGGGGTGGCTTTCTTCTTAAAACCAATGTCTCTTAAGAAAATAACAACACTTAAAAGTCTCTCTCTACAAGAAATCAAAAAATTAGTCGGGCGTGGTAGCGCGCACCTGTAGTTCCAGCTACTTGGAAGGACCGCCGGAGCCCAGCAGGTCGAGGCTGTGGTGGCCGGGAGCGTGCCACTGCCCTCCAGCCTGGGCAACAGAGTGAGACTCCAACGCAAAAAAAAAAAAAAAAAAAAAAATCTCCATAGCCAAGCAGAGCCTTTGGAAGATTAAAAGCAGAGTTTAGAGGTGTTCCGAGGTAGCGGGTCCTTTCTAAATAACCCAGGATTCCAGTTAGAACCCCTAAAGGGTTACTCCTAGGAGGAAGCGTATAAATTGGAAATACACCAGACCTTAAAAAAGAAAAAGAAAAGCCAACAGAAATAGTTATATAAGGAAAAGAAGGTCAGAAACTCCTTTTTAGAAAGCAAAAAGTTGAGGGGAGAGGGAACTTGCAAAGAATGTATTAAAATACCACTATAAGAGACACTTGAAGAAAAATGGATTTTTTTCCCCTATCACTATAAAGCATTCCATTTTGGTGGTACTGACCACAAGTTGTACTGATAAGAATAAAAGGGCTTATATGGGGCCAGAGCGCAGTGGCTCATGCCTATAATCCCAGCATTTGGGGAAGCTGGGAGGATCACTTGAGGCCAGGAGTTCGCAACCAACCTAGGCAACATAGTGAGACTCCATGTCTTCGTAAAAAAAATTTTTTTAAGGGCTCATATGGAGCAACTTTCTTATTATTGCATATCCACACTAAACTGCTCAGAACCATGTAGAACAGAGTGAATCTAGCTGGGTGACATGATGTGACGTGCACATGCACATATGCAAACACCCCGCGCGCGCACACACACACACACACACACACACACACACACTCCTTCATAACACAGCATCACTCCACCCTGCCCAGCCTAAGTCCCTACACACCTGAGAGCATCGATGTCCTGAGACAAACGCTCATGGAACAGAAATGTACAGCCCGCACACTCACTGAATTTGCGTCCAGGCTTTCAGGAGCGGAAGGCCCTGCTGGGCGCGGCCTCCCCTTCCTCCCCTCGAGGCAAGAGATATGTGCCATAATCTCCAGCTGGCTGGCCGGCCGGCCCCATCCTTCTCAGCCTGACAGACTGTTTGTCAGCCCGAGCCCCCTGTCATGTGTCCCCACCGCCGCCAGCTCATGCGCGGAGACCTTCACTTTTACGGCTCCCACCCGCGCCCGATGCAACCTTTGTCATTGATCACTGATCCGATCCAGTGCCCACATGTTCTCCAAGTGCCTACACAAGTAATGAGGTACTTGTGGTGTAAAATTAAACTGTCAACTGTCAGCGATTGATAACCACAGTGAGAGCTGACCTACAACACCTGCACCCGTGGCCGAGACAGGTGTGACATGTTTGATCGCTGAGGCCTGCTGGTGGGGCCGGCCCGCGGCTGTCCCAACCTGGACCCTGCACTGCAGCCTCCCGGCGTCCCTGCCCCTCTGCGAGCACCCGCTCTGCAGACCCCGCTCCCGTCGCCAGCCGGGCAGCTGGCCGGGGCGCCAGGAGCGCGTGGAGGCGACGGGTTGACTGGAGAGTAGCAGGCCTGGAGACTTCTGAAGGGCGTCTGGAGTTGGCTGGGCATCTCTCTGCCGGGTCACTCTTTTGGGGGCCTCAGCAGTGGGCTTCCTCCCTCCATGTGGGCTTCTGTGTGCCAGTGACGGCAGGACGGCCTCCCCCAGGGCAGCGCCCGGGGTCATCAGAGTCTGGTGGGGCCGAGCAGGCCTGAGGGCAGCGCCTGCAGGCCCAGCCATCCCAGCCATCGAACCAGATCGCACTCCGTTAGCCCACGACACAGGCAGGCTTTCTCTTGTGGGTCCTTGCATAACCGACACGAGGAAAGACAGGCTCTGCTCTGACAGCGATTTTAGCACAGCATCTAAACCCAACGCTTTTTTTCAAGAGTTCCATTATTTAAACGAACGATAGATTTTTTTTTCTCACCTCCTTCAGCAGAAGTGCACTTATAGACCTAAGACCTCCTGGTAAAGGATCGGGGCAGCGTGATGGGATTCTCGTGCCGTGACGCCGCCCACCCCCCCCAAACGCTCACACTATATTAAGCTCGTGTGATGAGAAGATAAAAATCTATTAACTTTCTGCTGACCCTATCGACACAGGAAGCTGTGCAGACATCACAAAAGCCATATCTCTTCGGATTTTTACATCCAGAGCCCCGCGCTCCCAAGTCCCAAGCCAAATGTAAAGTCTCCCTGACACCAGCGCAGACTGCAGGCCTTGGGCTTGCGGTCGATGGAAGCTCCGCTGGGGATGAGGCTGGCCTCTACTTTGCATTTGACTTGAGGGCTCTTTTTTGTGTGTGTGCCATATGCTGCCGGAGACTCTGAATCAAAACTATTTCATGAGGACCATATGTCACGAGCACCGCGCCGCGGAAAGTGAGCGGCGAGGAGTTGCCCCGTATCACTGGGTGATGAATTACAAACATAATTAAACCTGAGCAATGTGCAGCGCAATTCCAGTTAATCATTCCTCTTGGCAATTTAGGCAAGGAAAACAGAGCCCCATTTCCAAATCACATACCAAAGTCCAGATAGGCCAAAAGCGAATTGGAGGAAGGGGACTAACACCAGGGCCGCACAGCCTTGTTCAAGCATCAGCAAAAGGTCCTGGCGCGTTCGGGACACGCCGGTCGGAAGGTGGCGGATGACACTCTTCGAGAATAAGAGGCCGAAACGCGATTCATTTCCTTTTGACTCAGCCACCAACTTAGACCTTCTCCCACTTATAAACAGGTAGCAGCCGAAAGACCGCTTGCGGGTCGACTGTGGAGAACTCGAGTCATGCTTCCCAAAGAAACTCCATTACCCATGGCTGTGAGGTTTCCAGGCTAGCCCACGAAGACCAGCACAGCCCAACTGTTTCTGAAATTTGGTATTTCTGCTCCACCTCTGTGGCACTAGCGAGAGAGGGGATAGACGGTGGGTCCCAAAGTCAACCCAACGCCATGCATTTATCCAGTGCCTACTATGGTTTCCCAAAGGATATCACAACTTCCTCTCTTCCCAGGTGTCTCGGAGCCGGAAGACGTCTCTCTCTGCTCTGAACCCTCAGAACGTTTGATTTATGCTCTCCTACTCGCATGCTGCCCAGACCTCAGGTACCTGTGAGTTGAGCTTCGTTGCTCCACTGCGAACTTGTTTTTCTATTTCCTACAGCCCGGTCCCAAGGCCTGAACGCAGCAGGTCCTCAGTGCCTGCGGGTGGACAGACACTGCGTCAGTGACGGCGTGCAGTCCACGAGGCCGGCACACACAGCTCTCCCTCCGTGGCCCAGGGAGTCCTGGGATGTGGCGGAGAAGGGAGAGGACATGCCCTGAGGACAATGACGAGGACGGTAACACAGGTGATGCTTATTGTGCGTCTTCCACATGACACACCTGGTCTAAGCACTTCAAAAGGTTTGACTCATCTCACAGCAACTCTGTGTGCCACAGTACATGGTCTCCATTTTGTGGGTAGGCATACTGCGCGCAGAGACTTTAGGCACTTTTCTTTTCTTTTCTTTTTTTGAGCTGGAGTCTTACCCTGTCGCCCAGGCTGGAGTGCAGTGGCACGCTCAGGGTCACCGCAGCCTCAACCTGCTGGACTCCGGCGATCCTTCCACCTCAGTCTTCCAAGTAGCTGATTTTTTTGATGTATTGTAGAGACAAGGTCTCACCCTGTTGCCTAGGCTGGTCTCGAACCCATGGGCTCAGGCAATCTTCTCGCCTCGGCCTCCCAAAGTGCTGGGATTATAGGCATGAGCTACCGTACCTGGCCCATTAAGCACTTTTCAAAGTCGGTGAGCATGATAGAAATTACTGGACGCCAGACGTGGATCTGCTGTGTCCACTGGCATTGGAGGACAGGTCTGAGGAAGAGGCACACTCCATGCTATGCTACAAGCACCTTCTGCCTTTCTGGTCCGTCCCATGAAATACTCCGCCGTTACCCAGTTCTCACTGGCGAGCCTGAATCGGAGCCCTGTGATGGCCGGGATCCTGCGTCCAGCCTCAGGACAGGGGGTAAGCAAGTCTGTGAGGGGTAGCAGTAGGGCCAAGGGTGGGACTCTGGACTGGGTTTCCTCTGTGGGCTCCAGGGCATACTGAGTCCGAAGGAGAACGTCCCAAACTCGCCTTGCGATGAGAGCCACCTGCAGCACTTGTTAGAAATGGGGGGGTGAGATTGGCAGTAGAGGGAAAATGCTAGGGGAGGGAGAGGCACACCTCATCCACAAGGGTACCTGCATAATCAACGTTTGTATGCCTAACCCTGAATTGTACCCCACATCTTAAAAATAAAGGAAAAAAATGGCCCGTCTATGGAGACTGCAGTGCTCGGGGTCACTGCAGCCTTGACCTGCTGGACTCAGGCACTCCTTCCGCCTCTGCCTTCTAAGTAGCCGGAACTACAGGGACGCACTACCACACCCGGCTGATTTTTTTGATGTATTGTAGAGACAAGGTCTCACCCTGTTGCCCAGGCTGGTCTCGAACTCACGGGCTCAGGCAGTCCTTTCCTTGGCCTCCCAAAGTGCTGGGATTATAGGCTTGAGTCACCGCACAGAGCCCAGGAATCCACTTGTGCTGCTCTTCCAGCTGCTGTGGCTTGGGAAAAGTGCCCTGGGTGGTCCTAAGTTTGGGAAACTCCGCCCCCAGGGCCTGTCTTTCCCTTGGGACGTCGCCCCCATGACCAACGTGTGCAAATGCCCTGAGTGTGACAGACAGGCTCTGGCTACCCCACCACCCCTCCCAAGGCCACCTGTGGCCACAACCGTGGCAACACGGCTTCAGCTGACTCACCCAGGGGACCCTGCAGCTCCCACCCTGCCCAGGAACTCGCATGGGCCTTTCTGAGGGTGCGGCAATGTTTGCTGAGTGAATGAATGCCAGCACAGGCAAAACAAGCAAGCCAGACAGTGGCGAAGCTTAAAAGCGTTTCCATAAGCCTCAGCTTGGGCTGCGAGCAGTAGCATCAGGCGACAACAAACAAAATATATGACGACACCCTGCTTGCATCGCTCTCCTTCTGCCCTTGAGAGCATTCTCGCCACAGCTCATATTCTCTGGCCTCCAATCCACTATGTACCTTTTACCCAACATTTATTTCCCCTCGTTACAATGGGACAGATATGGTGACCTCGGGACCTAGAGAAGTATTTCAGCCTCACAGATATCTCTCCCTTTCCTTTCCATGTGCCATTTTAAGAAATGGGGACCCACTCTGCCACTCAGGCTGGAGTGCAGTGGTGCAATCGTAGCTCACTGCAGCCTCAACTTCCCGGCTCAAGAGATCCTCCCGCCTCAGCCTCTCAAGTAGGTGACCACACTCAGCTAATTTTTTTTTTTTTAATTTTCTGTAGAGAAGGCATCTCGATATATTGCCTAGGCTGGTCTCAGACTCCTGGGCTCAAGAAGTCCTCCCTCCTCAGCCTCCCAAAGTGCTGGGGTTATAGAAGGGAGCCGCTGCTGCCGGCCCTTTTTCTTATTTTTATTCTTCTCTCGTCCCACAACCTGATAATTGTGTCCAGAAATGAGTAGAGAACATCAGTCTTGGTTGGGAGAAAGTTAAGTGGCTGACGATGATGACATCTATGACCCTCCTAGCGTCTAGAACAGGCTTCTAAATCCGGGCCTATTGACGTGTGGAGGCAGAGAATTCTCTGTGATGAGGCGTCCTGTGCAACGTGCCTGCCCACCCCGCATCAGATGCAGTAGCAAGCCTCCCCCTTCCCAGTTCAGAGTCACGACAACCAAAATTTCCCCCAGAAATTGCCAAATGGCCTTCGGGGATCAAAATTACCCCCAGGCAAGAAACATCTGGAGTGATTTTTTTTTTAAAGTAATGTCTTTTCTTAACAGATTGGTCAATGTTTGGCATTTATATACATGGATAAATTAATCCATGAAGCTGCTTAAATGTCAAATAACAGCATGAACATACATTTTAAAGAAATGGTTTATTCACCAAGATAACGAGCGCCATTTTAGGTGCCATGCCAGTGAACACCGGGAAGAAGCTAGAATGGAATTGGATGTAGCTGAGATTTTTGCAAAGAAAGACATTAAATTGGGGGTGAACTCAAAGACTAACAAAATGTCTCACTCTTGGCACAAACACCCGAAGTGTGTTGCACTGTCCCAATGTCTTTGCCCTTGGTTTTCTGTGGCATTTTGTTTTTTAACTTAAGGGTAGTTTTAATCTGTACGTTCCTGGTTCCTATAATCTAAAAACCATCAGCATGCTGCTTTATAGGAGTATCTCATAAGCTTTGATGTCCAAGAAGCCGGGGCCTTTTGATGTGCTTATTTTCCTTGGAACCAGGAAATCATATTCTGCCAAGAGCAAGTAGAACTTCAGCCTCAAAAGATCCGAGTTCCGTCTGAAACGTAGAACCCACCAATGTCCACAGGTTCTCAACTTGACAAAACACACGCTTGCACCTTCAGAGACCAGATCTCTCGGCTCTGCTTACATCGCAGCTAGCAAAGCCCCAGGTGCCAAGGTGACCCCAGAAAAAAAAGCCAGGCCTGCGGGCTGAGCCTCTGACACGTGGTTTCAAGTTAGACACATCTTCAAAATGCTCCACAAGGCCAGAGAAGATAAGAAAAGCTCCCGGGAAGAAGAGAGGGACGAGAGGGTGAGTCAAGTACGCCGTGTGTTCCTTGACTGTCCCCAGGACCAGATCCAGCAAACAAGAGATTACATCAAAGTTCAGTTGTTTACATATTAGATGACCTGTCCATTTTTTCTCCCTTACCATTGATTTCCACAGTACAAAAATATTATTTCAGTGGCAAGGATGTAAACCTTATTCATAACAGGATCTCAACCACATCCTGAGAACGAAGCATCTCTTCAGATAGCGCCCTAGTGTGCATCAGGGCCGCTGGCCCGATGGTCCGCGTCTGCGCAGGTCACAATATCAGGAAGCAGGAGATGGCTCATCAAAGCGTCCCCGCAAGCCTCCTCCTCATCAACTAGACAGCGCCTTGTTTTGAACAGCAGGCGGAAATGCATCTCCCCTGGCCCATTGTTCCACGCTTCCTTCTGTCTTTACGTTTTTTTGGAAGGAGCGCTCAGGACTGGACTTCTTTTTTCCAATAGGTAATTGCCACTAATGAATGCCCCTGCTGCATCAAGAATGTGGACCTGTGACCCCGAGTAATCTCTGGCCTTGGAGCCAGGACGCTCTAATCTCCTGACACCACCCCCTGGGGCCCAGGTCACTCGAGAGGCTTCCCGCCGGGTTCCGAGCAGGCCTCCCTCCCTTCAAAGCCGGTGGGTTCAGGGGCCGCCTGGCTGCCAGCAGAAGGTGGCATCTGGCCAGGGACGCCCTCTGGGCATGGAGGGCTGCTGGGGCCTCTCCTCAGAAGCCAGACCCTGGTCCCGCTCACTCCAGCTCCGTGTCCCAGCACCTGTGCTGGCTGGCTCCGTCCTAGGCACGGAGGGGGAAGCGAACAAGACAGAGTCCTGCCGGCAGGGAATCGGAACAAGGCTCTCTTTTTCAAGTACTCTTCAGTGCAAACTAGAAAGGCAGTCTTCTTTTTCTTTTTCTTTCTTTGTCTTTTTTCGGATCTAAGAGAGTTTAAAAAAATAGTGCTTCTGATTTTCTCATTAATAAAAACGGATGAGTTCGTAATCCATCAATGCATCTCATTACTCCGGAAGATCTTTCATTCTCTTCCTTCCTCTTATCCTGCTCCCTCCCTCTCTCTCTCTCCCTCCTTCCCTGGAGGACTCTCGCTCTATCTCTCTCTGTCTATTCTGTTTCTCTCTCTCTCTCTTGTCTCTCTCTGTCTCTGTGTCTGTGTCTGTCTCTATCTGTCTTTATGTCTCTCTGTGTCTCTCTATCTCTCTGTGTCTCTCTTTCTCTGTCTCTGTCTCTTTCTCTCTCTCTCTCTCTCCTTCACACACACACTCACACACACACACACACACACACACACACACACACACACACACAAATGCAAGCGTGGGCATTTCTGGTGACCACGAGATTCAGAATGACTCCAAGATGAAAGCACATCTCAGCCGGGCTCGGTGGCTCAGTCTGTAATCCCACGCTTTGGGAGGCTGAGGTGAATGGATTGCCTGAGTCCACAGGTTCAAGACCCGCCTGGGCAACTTGGCGAGACCTCATCTCTACAATAAATCAAAAATAAGCTGGGCATGGTAGCGTGCGTCTGTAATTCCGGCTACTTGAAAGGCTGAGGCGGAAGAATCACCGGAGCCCAGCGGGTCGAGGCTGCAGTGGCCGGAAGCGGCCACTGTGCTCCAGTCTGGGTGACAGAGTGAGACTCTAACTAAAAAAAAAAAAAAAAAAAAAAAAAAGCACATCTCTTCTCTATACTCTCAGCAAAACACTAGACGACTGAGTCCAAAACTGCCCCTCGCTGAAACACGGCACGACATTTTCCGTTTCCTCCAGTAGACCCTGCTCTAGAATCAAGGCTGGGAATTACCCCTGTGCATAACACCACTGGACTGATTTCAGATCAATAAAAGTGATATAAACAAATGTCCAGCATGAAACAAAATAAAGAAACTCTGAGCTCCAAAACAGACCGACCAAAGGCCAGGTGCTCATCTGTGAAATCGTCTTCATGTTGCAAATGCAGGGTTGCTTCCAGTGCCTCTTGTCTGTGTCCCCGTGTACGCAGGCAGTTTGATTTCCACAGTTCCAGAGTCTGTCACTGCTTGGGAAACAAGGTACAGGCATGTATGCTGTCACCCACAAGCCTAAGCACTGGGCACATGTGTGCCAGCCCATGGGAAGCACACCCCAAATGCACTCTCCAGCTCACCCTGGAGACACAGCACAGTGCCGAGAAGCCTGCAGCTGGCTCCACACTCAAAGTTCCTCTCCTCCACCAAGCTGGCAAGTCACCCACCCTCTCTGTGCCTCCACTTATTTGTAAAACAGAGTTAATCACCACAAATAAGCAGTTCACTGGCTGGGCACGGTGTCTCACGCTGGTAAGCCCAGCACTTTGAGAGGCCGAGGTGGGAAGACTGCTTGAGCCGAGGATTCAAGAGCAGCCTGGGCAACACAGCAAGACCTCATCTCTGCAAAAAAATTTTAACATTAGTCAGGTGTGGTGGTACGTGCTTATAGTTCCAGCTACTCAGGAGACCAAGGAGGGAGAATCACCTGAGCCTGGGAGGTCCAGGCTGCAGTGAGCCGTGATCATGCAAGTTCACAGCTCTAGAGCTTTTCGAAAGTCTCTGGGCCCTGGTAAGCACTGTGCATGTATAAAGTACTACATACATATCTGAAATACACAGGCTCACACAAACACCTGACCCTGCAGTGAGCTCAGGAAAGCAGTCCAGACACATGCTAGGAACAGCTGTTAAGCAGGATTAACATCCTGCACACGCCTTGCAAGCATGCATGTTCATGTCTCCCCTAGTCGACTGCCACATTATTGACAAGAGCCCTGTCATTTCCATCACAGCATCTCCTGGGGCCATGACAGCCTTACACTTGGAGGGTTCTTGGCAGACAAGGGCTGGGTGAATGGACACGTGAACTTGGTTCTTTATCTTGAGAGCTCAATTGAAAGTTAAGTCTCCTAGCACTTTTTCCATAGCACTGCTGAGATTTCTTGTAGACGACTAGTAAAATGTTGATTACTTTGATTGCAAAATTTCCAATGAACTCAGTAAGGCTTATTGGGCATTTTCTACATGTTAAAAATAAGAAGACGCCCATCAAGTCACTCCCACACCCATGCCTGCCAAGTGTCCATAGAGATGGATATTTATCACCATCACACTCACAACCCAGTTGCTCTGGAAACCCCCAACTTCAGGCGCTTAACTGGCAGTCAGGAGGCATTCCACCGGCCTCCGGGAGGATGCTTCTGGGTCGGGCTGGGTTTGGTTTCCAGCCGCAACTCCAACAACCACACCTCCAAAGACGGCTATCCTCACGCCACAAAAGTGCTGAGTCAGGGCTTGTTCTTTTCTTTTTTTTTTTTTTTTTGAGTTGGAGTCTCACTCTGTCACCCAGACTGGAGTGCAGTGGCCACTCTCGGCCACTGCAACCTCGACCTGCTGGGCTCTGGCAAGTAGCTGGAACTACAGTCGCGTGCTACCACGCCCAGCTAGTTTTTTATTTATTGTAGAGATGAGGTCTCACCAAGTTGCCCAGTCTCGAACCTGCGGGCTCAGGCAATTCACTCACCTCGACCTCCAAAGCACTGGGATTACAGGCTGGGCCACCGAGCCCAGCCAGATCTTGTTCTTTAAAGTAAATGCAAGCGTTTCTCAGATTAGAAACCGTCAATATTAATTTTACTTTCTTCACATAAATGTTCGTTGAGAACTAAGCAGATAATTGCTCCCCTACCCATCCACTCATCACACGGCAGTCCCACCGTGGAGGCACACAGTGCTATCTCAGGTTCACAGAGAGACTGGTCAGTCCCTTCTGTGGACAGCTTCCAGGTCTCTGAGATTGGCTGGGGCTGGACCACAGTCCCTGGACTGGGGGTCACTGTCCATGGGGAACTCCACTATGGGGCATGCTGGGTGGCCCCAGGACTGGGTCCCTCTCTCAAGGACGATGCCCAGGAGGGCTATCTATGGGGGACAGTGGCTAGGAAACCCCTAAACGGGGAAGGGCGCAGAGGGGCATGGAGACCTCCAGGAGAGATCTGCGTCAACCTGGTTTAGTGAACAAAATTGGCAGGAAGGTTGAGCAAGAAATGGGGGCTCAGAGAAGGAAACGTATTCCTTAAAGTAGAAGGCGTTAGCAAAGGCTACTCAACACACAACATGGTATCCAGGCGACACCCACCTCCTGTGGAACCATCTTCACAGTCCACTCTGAAGGTGGGCCAGTCCATCCTCAGACCATCCAGAAGAGGAGGGAGACTCAACACGGAACAGGGTGTCCAGACCACACCCACCTCCCACTGCTGGCGCGGGCTGTCACAACAGCTAGTAAATGAACGCACGTGGCTCACCCACCGAACTACTGCTGGCCTGAAGACACTGGCATAGCTCTGGTTTAGCCATGTCAAGCTGCATTCAGCTTCCCACTGCACGTGAGACCGACGGCACAAATCAATTAAACACGTGCTCAGTGAGTATTACTAACAAAAAATAAACGCGCATGTCTCACGGGAGACAAGGAGTCCCACACAGCCACTGAGGAGGCTCTGGTGTCCCACCTGGAAGCCACCGTCCTCTCAGAGGAAAGACGGGTGCTTCTTCCAGGTAGGGGCAGTATTCGGGTGAAGCTGGTGTAAAACAAGAAAAGAAAGAGAGGTCCACTCCCTCTCCAGGGCAGGGCACAGGTGTAAACGCCAGCAAGCAACAAGGTGGTGCTTCACCATAGGTCACGGTCATGGTGCCGGGATGCCTCGGGTGGGAGAAGAAAAACAGAGCAGCTGACAGCCCCACTCGCGTCCAACGCAGCACACCTGTGGGATGGCAGGGGGTGCCACCATGCAGGGAGGCCCAAGGGCAAGGGGGACTGCACGGGGCCTCACGGGGCACCCCCCCATTCACCCCGCCCCTCCCAGAGGCGTCCCTGTTCCACACAGGAAGGAACCCTAGAGGCCTGGGGCCTGGCCCGCACTGGGGGGCTGAATGAAGCCTGGGGCACCTCAGGTCGGCTTTGTTGTCTCCTCCCCTCTTTCCCGGGAGAAGATGGCCCAGGGAACCAGTAACTAGCACAGGAAGGTCACCAACAGCCTCGCTCCCGCCAGTTCAGCCCTCACCCTCCTGGCTGGGCGAACGGGCACCCCAGAACCAAAGACGGTCAATGGAAAGCTTCTTCCACTCAGGACCCCAGGGCCACAAAAGCAACAACGTCCAACACTCCAGCTCCCCTTCTGTCCCAGAGTGCTCCCAAGAATATGGCACCTGGAGTTTTAGAAAACTGTTGATAAAAATGAGCCTTTTTAAGACACGTGAGACTGGGCGTGGTAGCTCAGCCTGTCATCCCAGCACTTTGGGAGGCCGAGGCGAGAGGATTGCCTGAGCCCGGGGGTTCGCACCAGGCCAGGCAACTTGGTGAGACCTCGTCTCTACAGTGAATCACAAAAACTAGCCAGGCATGGTAGCGTGTGTCTATAGTTCTGGCTACTTGGAAGGCTGAGGCGGAGGGATCGCCGGAGCCCAGCGGGTCGAGGCTGCGGTGGCTGTGAGCGTGGCACTGCCCTCCAGCCTGGGCAACGAGAGTGAGACTCCAACTCAAAAAAAAAAAAAAAAAAACACAGAACCATAGGGTGCCCGCATGGACCTGTGGAGTGCTATCATAAACATGCAGAGGGCGAGAACCATGGGACCGAGGGCCATGGTGGAAAACAGCTCCCGGGTGTCCCCTGCAGGACCAGCCTTCGTGTTCTAAGACTGTCATCAGCGCAATTCCTGCAAACAATAGCGGCTTCTTGTTTAGCAAGGAACTGCACCTGCTGGACTCCCGTGTCAACAAGCAATTGCTTTGTTTTCCTTGTTGGCCATCCCAGCTGAAGCGCCAGGACTTCCTGCGGTGAATGCTGGAAGGCGTATTCTTAGAACGGACCGAACTCTCCTTGCACTCAGGCTCCCAGGCCAAGGTGATGGTCATCTTCCTTCCTTCTTTTGTGCTACCCGGTCTTCATCTTATTTGGTTTGCAACAGGTTTGTTTCCATTGCACCCCCCTGGCTTCCAGCGCCCGTGACACCATATTTGGCAAACACACCCCTTTCTGCTTCCCACCCGTGAGTGACGAAGCCCTGAACCGCTGTCCTCCCAGTTCACACCATCCTCGGAGGCTCTTCCCACCTCGGCTGGGGACCTGGGACGACGCCCGTGAAAACCTCACGGCTCAGTCGTCCGCCTTTTGCTCAGCCACCTAATTATGACTTTCCTACCGTTTGTTTGATGCTTATCTGGTGGACGCGTTGGGATCCTTTTAAAAGGAGCTAGTTTGGTGGAGGAAGGTGCTTGGTTGTGAGTAAAATGTGTTTTAAGTGATTCTGCCAAGGCTGTCTCCACGGGCTCAGGAAGAAACCGCAGCCAGGACGGCTCGTGGGGGTGGCACATGAGAGACCACAACGCCGATGATTACCTTTATCGAGGCGCAACCAGGTGTGAGGCTCACAGGGGCAAGCAGAGGTCCAGGCCTCGACGCCGCAATGCCGTTAAGTGCGTAGCAAAGAATTGGAATCTGGTTTCTTTTCTTTTTTTTTTTTTTTTTTTTTTTTTTTGCGTTGGAGTCTCACTCCATCGCCCAGACTAGAGTACAGTGGCCGCTCCCGGCCACTGCAGCCTCGACCTGCTGGGCTCCGGTGATCCTTCCACCTCAGCCTTCCAAGTAGCTGGAACTATAGGCGCGCGCTACCATGCCCGGCTCATTTTTGATTTATTGTAGAGATGAGGTCTCGCCAAGTTGCCCAGGCGGGTCACGAACCCGCGGGCTCAGGCAATCCACTCACCTCAGCCTCCCAAGGCGCGGGACTACAGGCTGAGCCACTGAGCCCGGCCGGAATCTGATTTCTAAAAAGAGTCTCTGTTTCCTCTTCTGTGAAAACAGGAGACAGAAGACTGAACACTAGGGTTTTATGCTGTTTGAAAGTGAAAACGTGACATGACAGACACAAAGCCTGACACCGGAGAAAGGGCGCAGGGCTCAGAGTCCATCTTGAAAGAGCTGGGTGAACCTGAGAAGTCACTCCCCTTTCGGAGTCTCTGTTCCCAACTCAATAAGCCGGCCTGTGTGCCAGCCACCTCTGTCCCCCGTCAGCCCAGAAAGCCTGGGACAGCGATGCTGGTGAAAAAGTCCACCTTGTCAGGGATTCAAAACAGATGAAACAGTCCAGGACACGAGACAGATCAGAGGAAGCAACCTGTCAACTTGAAGCTTTGCTCCATTTCACGTTCCTGATCTCTTCCCTAGAGAATTTCCTTAACTTCCGGTATCTCCGGACACACTCCTGATCTGTAGAATGAACACACCAACAGCACCCACATTGTAAGGATCAGGTGCATGAATGCCTGTCTTTGGAGTGACCCTTGCCATAGAGAAAGCCCTCCCTAGATGGACATGACCAAGAGAGCAGCTGTTTGGCTCATGCGATTGCTTCTGAGGGTTTCTGAAACATAAACAAGCTCAGGTAGGCAGGCTCGAAATGCCTCCAAGGTTATTCTGGGTACCCTTCTCAAGCCAATCACGATTCTGTGCCCAGAATGTCTTCAGGGTCAGCTCCCTGGCCACCAC
This sequence comes from Cephalopachus bancanus, assembly GCA_027257055.1. Classification (NCBI taxonomy): domain Eukaryota; kingdom Metazoa; phylum Chordata; class Mammalia; order Primates; family Tarsiidae; genus Cephalopachus; species Cephalopachus bancanus. Next base: position 121,853 of record JAPVLO010000281.1, on the reverse strand, counting down.
ACCTGCCACCTCACCTGCACCTGCCACATCACCTGCACCTCTGGGGAGGCAGAGCCGAGGAAAGAGGACAAGAAGGGGTGTTGCCATCGCGTTGGGAAGACGGCAGAGTGCATCCAAGCGCTCGCTCTCCTTTTCCATGTTCAGTGTTTTAAGCGCCCACATGATGCCGAAGGAAGCTGGTTGCTTTCTAAAGACGGAGTGAGACTCACACTCCCAGCCGTGGAACTCTGCTCCTGAGACCCCACTCACCTTGGGGTCGCACGCTCCTGAGCAAGAGACGACGGCCCTGGAGCTGACACTGTCTGGGGCGCCCGCCCGAACATGTCTCCTAGAATACGTTGGCTCCACTTTGTGCAAAGATGACACCCCCTTTTGCCAGGATGGCATTTTTGCCAGAGGCACTTTTGCCAGGATGAATAGGTGGGAATCCGTTAACCCAATTAAATGTCTCTGACTTACCTTGGGTGCCCGCGGGCCTGGCACTGGGATGGCACCAGAGCTTCCAAGAGGAGACCAAACCCTCGCAAAACCCAGCCACGCCTTGAGAGCCCTCAGACAGGGTCACAGGGTCGCCAAGGGCATGGGCTCTGGGGTCAGACAAACAGGTCACGGCTCCAGAGGAGAAATGGCCAGCCATCCATACAAAACGGTCTCCACGGCCTTTTCCCAGCCCAGCTCAGCTTCCAGAGGGAGGTCATTTGCCCAAACCAAGATCAGATGGAAAGAGCACAACAGAACTTCGGACGGCCAGATGCCGTGTTCACACATGCCCATAACACCCAGAACCAAGGCAGGAACTGCATGAGGCAGCAATCGTGGAGACCGAGCCTCGTCGGCCACAGCACAGACGAGCGTGAAGCCCTCATCAGACTCCATCGCCAGGTAGGGCAGTCAGGGCAGCCGGTTGGCTGTTTGTATTCTCCACACCTGCTCACTCTGGGTGGACCCAGGTAATCCGCACACAAATCTCAACGGCCGGTGTGTGCCAAACCCACAAAAATCATGCTAAAAATGCAGAGTGTTTCAACACCCACAATACGCCCTTGTTCACATGGTCTAGTTCAATGTGCTCACCTAAATGCTTCACAAGGATGTGATAGAGTATTGCTGAAGAGTGACCGCCTTCAAAAACCGCATGAGTCATGGAAAAACTTTTGTTGAAAGTCCGGGCGTTGAAAATGTCAACAACGAATCAATTCTAAGAGCTTGATAATGTACATAAAACTCAAAGACCAGTAACAACCCAGATTCTCATCCTCTAGAAAGTACAGAGCAAAGTTTGAAATACTTGTGGAACTCTGTTTATTTGCAGGGTGGTGTTTGCATATTCTAGACACACGTGTTGAATTAGGGTGATTTGGGGCCATTTACAAGTTCATAAAGTTGGATTCTCTTCTACCGACCCTCCTCGTGCCTTATAAAAACCATCTAGAAATCATCTACCATGGATGACAGCTATCCGGAAGTAGAAAAACTCTTTCCCTATGATTCTCTAGATTTTGAGACCTTTGACCTGTGCGAAGAGTACCAGACTGGACACCTCCCCTCGGGAGGAGTGGAGTGTCCTTCATGGTCCTTGCTGAGGAACGAGAGCTTGAAAAGCTGTTTCAGTCGAGGTCCCTTTCACTCATGAAGACGCCCTCTCCACCATGGGAATCTGATTTGTTGCATTCTCCTTCAAGCATTCTGTCGACCCTGGATGTAGAATTGCCACCTGTTTGCTGTGACATAGATATTTAAATTTCTTCATGCTGCTGGGCTCCGTTGCTCAGCCTGTCATCCCGCGCCTTTGGGAGGCTGAGGTGAGTGGATTGCCTGAGCCCGCGGGTTCGAGACCCGCCTGGGCAGCGAGACCTCATCTCTACAATAAATCAAAAAATCAGCCGGGCGTGGTAGCGCGCGCCTGTAGTTCCGGCTACTCGGAAGGCTGAGGCGGAAGGATCGCCGGAGCCCAGCAGGCGAGGCTGCAGTGGCCGGGAGCGGCCACTGCACTCCAGTCTGGGCGATTGAGTGAGACTCCAACTCAAAAAAAAAAAAATAATGCAAATTAAAAAAAAAAAATTTCTTCATGCTTTATAGTGTGTGTGTGTATTTATATTCATAAAGCATTTCTGTGTTTAATAGAAAAAATAAAAAGCAAATTTTAAAAATCATCTAGAAATAAAAACAAAACACCAATTTTAAGACAGAAAAAATTCTGGGTCTCCTAACACACACATGCACATACAAATGTGCACACATACACATATGCACACACAGACACACACACACATCCCTGGCTTCCTTTGATCTCCCTTTGGTGTTCTCTTTGCCTCGCCTCCACCCTCCACGCCTTCCCGTCCCTCGCCTGAGCTGCTTGTTCCAACGTGGCTGCCACACTGACGACCCTGATAAACTGCGACTCCTTAATCAACCTTGACCTGCGGTGCCGTGGACATCGCCCTGCACTGGCACATCTGACCTCATCACCATGCCTGACCTTTAACGGTCATCAAGCCAAGACCCCTGGTCAGTGCGGTCTGGGCCTGACACAGGCCCCGGTCACAGGGAGGAGGTGCGGGCGCCCAGCCTACACCACCCCCTGCCCTGCACGTACCACCTTCATCGATAGAGTTTCACCCCTGAGAAACCACCAGGCCTCTGCCTGGCTTGAACAAAACGTTCCTCCTTTCCCAGGAAGCCGAAGTGAAGACCCCACACACGCCGACCAGCGCCTCCGCCAACAGACACACGCCCTTGGGACGTTTCTTTGTTTGGGCAGCCCCCTAGAACATTCCATGCCCTCCACACCTGCAGGGTCCCCTGAAGCCCCCCGGGGAGGAAGACCGGAGGACACTGTAAGTGTGGCCGCGGCCACAGCCCCAGGCAGGTGGCCGACTCCCACAAAATAGCGACTTCATGAAGTGTTCTAGGCTCACGGGCTTGTGGTGACCCTCTCACAGGACAGCAGTTCAGGCCACTCTGTCTCAAAGTTGGCAGAGAAACACTCCCATGCAGCCACCTCAAAAAGAGGCTCCTCCCGGCCGCCAGGGCCCAGCATGGGTCCCCACCTGAGGCCTCCCTGGTAGGATACACGAGCTTTTTCCCAGACCAAACACGGGCCTCCCTCGAGGCGACCAGACACCCTGCCCGTGTGCACAAGCACCACCTTGTGATGGCAGCCAGGCCAGCCAGGCCCTGCGTCTCCCCCACCAGCGCGTGTGTGTCTGAGCAGACCCGTGGGAAGACACTGCCTCATGGCGGCTTGCCACTGACAAGAAATCTTCCACCAAGACTGAAACCTCGGACCGTCTCCAGAGGCTGCCACCCTTCCAAGGGTAGGGGTTCGGAATCAGGAGCTTGCCCTTGAAGGCGCCGTGGCTTTAGGAATCCACATGTGGTGACAGAAACCCACCACAGCTGCCAAAGGCAACTATGCACATTCGGCATGTAACAAATTAACAGAGTTGTTTCTTAGAAAAACAAAGTTTTGAGTGGGGTGCGGTGGCTCACACCTATAACCCCAGCACTTTGGGAGGCTGAGGCGGGAGGATCTCTTGAGGGCAGGTGTTTAAGACCAGCCTGGCAGCATAGGGAGACCTTGTGCTGACAAAATTTTTTAAAAATTAGCCAGGCATGGTAGTATGTGCCTGCAGTCCCAACTACTTAGGAGGCTGAGGCGGGAAGATTGCCTGAGCCCAGGAGGTCAAGGCCGCAGTGAGCCGTGATCGTGCCACTGCACTCCAGCCTGAGCAGCAGAGTAAGACCAGGACTCAAGGGACGGAAGGAAGGGAGAAAGAAAGGAAGGGGAATAAACAAGGTCTGCGCTTAGTTTTTTGGTTTCTGGAGCCTCGGGAGTGGCTGAGTGTACGTTGCCTGTTCTTTTTCTCACACCACCCCCGAGACACCCCAGTCCCAGGGGACGGAATGCCTCGCCCGCGTGGCTCCTCTCCCCGCTCACCTTGGCTGCTCAAAGCTGTTTCCCCCAAGTTTTTCTCTCTTTGCGGGCTCTGAAGCCCCGCCTGCCACAGAGCAAATGTGCTGAAACACCTTGAACAAGGGCTCAGAAAGCAAGCCGACCCTCTCATCGCTGAAACAAGCTCTCTCCCTGAAAAACGAGAAGTTTCCCAGTATGAGAAATGGAACCACAAACAATAAATCAGAAACAAAGACCCCGATCCCATTATCACCCTTCCTCTGAAAGACTGAAATCCACAGTCTTCCACAAATCACTTCCCTTGCTACTAAATGTCTTCCAAGACTCTCAACGTCCTCCCAATTGAAGCTGATTGTTAAGGAAGGAGCCGCTCAGGTGACCTATCACCAGGCCCTAGAAAAACACCTGGCAGTGGGAGGTGCTCGTCTCTGTCTGGGAGTGTCGTGGCCACCAGCCAGTCCAGAGGTCAGCCCAGTGGGGAGGGTCATCGGGGGCCCAGACCCTGTGAGAAATACAAGCCTCCCAAGTCAGACAGTTCCAACTTATCCTCAGGGGGACTGCCCACCCAAAACCAGCTTACTGCGGAACTGCACACACGGGCATGTGGCATGTCACTCTCCAATGACAGTCACATGTCGTTGTCATCTCCAAAGGCTCATTTTATTCCTGAGTCTACCTGTGTTCACGGAGACTGTGAAGGAGCAAAAACACCCCTGACCCTTCCCTGAGATGTTCCTTGATTTCAGCGTGGGCCCTGGGAAGAATTCGGCCGAGCGAACCAGGGACAGCCGTGTCTGCACAGCCGCCACTTCCCAGCATCGTGAGATTGCCAATCCCCACCCTCTCATCCACAGGCCGGTCTCTAGCCCACCGGCAGGGCTATATCAGATAACGTCCGTGGCACTCTGCACGCCATGTAGACGTCTCTGCACCTGCCCGGCATAAGCAGACTTTGCCCAGGTGAAAGGTTACCAGCCTGCGACAAATGACGGTGCCGTGAGGGGCCCGAGGTCTGGCGGGCGCGGGGCTGGCCTCTTCCCAGCCTTCCTCTCCCTCCTGATGACCATGTCAGGTTTTACAGGGGGACGTGTCTCCTCCCTCACACTTCAGCACCCCTGGGCCCAAGGGACAGCTTCTGAACTGCACCTCACGCTGGTTAGCTCAAAGGGTCCGGGTCTCGGGGTGCTGGGAGCCACTTCTCTGCCCCACCACGATCCCACGTGAGTTCCAAGGTCTCTTTCTTTGCTTCTTGACTCTTCCATCTTGCCGTGGCTTCTCCTCTTCACAGTCTCTCGGATAAGTAGGGTGTTGCCCTTTCTCCGTTCTTAACACATCACCATGAGTCTCGGGCCCTGGTGAGAACACACGGCGTGCCACCTGCCCCGGGGGCTATACGGGTCGGTTGCGCGACGTGTCACTGAAATCGCAGATGTCGCCCGTATTTGCCTGAAAGGAGGGCCCATCCACCCACCCTTTGAAGTCCGACTTAAAGTGAGTGACAGCAGCCAACGGAACGAGGCACGTCCCCTTGCACAATGCCAGCAGGCTCTTGTGAGAGCCCGAGTGACAGTTTTATGAGACTGGCGTCTAGTAAAAGCGGACGCATGCCCAACACAATGGCACCTCCTCGAGCCTCGGAAGGCAGGCGCGGAAGTCATCACGGGAGCCCGGCCTCCGCTGGGAGAAACGCGGCAGGAGGGCAAGGCCACCTGCTGCCGAGACACAAGCACCACCATCACGCTCGCCGGCATTCGCACGGCCGCAGCGGACACGGACACGGAGGTTCGTGGCCCGAAGCGGGGTTCAGGCTTTCCACACTGCTGCCGATCACACGGGCGGGGCCGACATGGAAGAAATACTTAACTGGACTCGTTCACATCAATGGCGGAGTCCGTCAAATGCAAACACGTTATTTTTGAGATAAAATATAGAACTGCCGTTCCCCACGTGAGGAAGCAAAGAAGCATGGCGATGTGAACCTCAGTCGGAACGTGGCGCTGAGATTCTTGGAGTAACAGGTTGCAAGGGCAGCCGGTGGAGCTGAACCCCTGGGGGCGAATGAAATTGCGGGTCCTTCCTCGTCCACACCCTCTCCCTACGTGTTTTAACTTTCTTACTTCAATAGCTTTGGGTGTCCAAATAATTTTGGCCTGGGCTTTATGTGTACCCACCACCCCACCTGTGCACACGTGCCGACAGGAGATTTTTCATCCCTCCACCCCCTCCCGCTCTGAGTCTCCACGGTCCATTATCCCATCCTCCGCATTCCCTATTTGGGGGTTGTTCCCTCCTCTCTCCAGAGCAGCCCTGGTTCCCCTTCACACTGGCTTGTGAGATGGACCAATGGCTTCTCAACCACCCTTTCCCCTTGAGCAGGTATCAACAAGGGTCATCGGGAAAGAGGACACACATCAGCGTAGGGCTCTGAGAGGGAGTGGCCGGACCCGCCGGTCATGCGGGCACAAGGACCGCTGCATTTGGAGCCCAGGGACACGGCAGCTGCGAGGCTACATGCAGTCAGGTCAGGGAGCATCTTAGATGCGCCAACCCCCTCCACGCCGAGGAGCACCCCAGTGTCAGCCCTGCAGCCTGGCCGACCCGGCACCTCCCACAGACCCCCTCCTGCCCCGGGACGCCGCCTCCTGGCATCCACTCCAGCTGCTGGTTTTCCCACCTGCCGGGGAAAAGCCTCCAAGTTCTCAGCCACACTTGGAAGGAGTTCATTAAAGAGCTTCTGAATGCCTATTTTAAAAAATATTTTCAGAACACTCGGGGGTTTTACAGTACAGGAGAGGCCTATAAAAGCAAAGCGCTTTGCTAACCGTCTACAGAAGGAACATTTTCAAATTAATTTTTAGTGCACATTGTTGCTTCTGAGGGTTTTTGTTTAATTTTTACAGCGTTAGAGGTTACACTCATCGTTTTACTCAAAGGTTCAGTGGGGTTTGCCATGCACGGAACGCCTTCCCCCGCAGGCCGCTTGGTGAGGAATTCCAGAGGAGTCTGCAGTGGCCCCCGCAGGAAGCTCAGGTGTGGCGAGGCTCCAACCACCACCCCACCTGTGCTCACTGTGCCTGGCAGGTGATTTGTCATCCCTTTGCGACCCCCTCCCCCTCACACCTCTTCCTCCCTGCTTGGGAGTCTCCAGGGTCAAGTATACCCTACTCTGTGTTCCCTATTTGTGTGTGTGCACGCTGTGGGAGCACACACAGAAACCAAGGGCCACGGTGGGGAGCGACACATGCCACAGGCAGTGGGAGTACAGGGCTGTGTGGAGACGGCGACCACAGGCTTCGCCGAAGAGGTGACTAGTGCCCTGCATTCTCCCAGAGGGGCCCGGGGAGGACAGTTCCTGGCCCGCCCTGGAGACACGGCATGTGCAAAGGCTCCGGACGGGAGGCGCAGGTGCTGTTCCAGGTCGGAGATCAGTGTTGGGCCCCGGAACAGGCACGGGGCGGGGAAGGCTGTGGGCTCACGGCTGCCATCCCCCGCTGACAGCCATCTGCTGCAGGCCTTCTGGCTCGCTTCAAGGACCCCTCGGGCAACACGCTGGACCACAGCGGATTTCCGTGGCATTTTGCCTCACGAAGCCCTCAAAGGCCTCAACCTATGAAGAGTCCCCCTTCTTCCCTCACCCTCTTGCTGCTGCTCCAGTGTCCTTTTTTAGAAGCTCTCAAGTCGGTCACTGGAGGCACAGGGAAAGAAAGGCCGTAAAAACTGTGGTACATCAATCGCAGAAACAGAACCAACCATGCTGCCCATCGAAGCTGGACTGGGCTTTTAAAATGTGATACATATACACAATGGAATATTACGCAGCCATAGAGAAGGACACACATACGGACTCTGCAGCAACTTGGATAAATTTAGTCAATCCTCCTCAGTGATCTAGCACAGAAACAAAGAACAGAGTACCATAATCAGTGTTTGTATACCTAACCCTGAATTGTACCCCACATCTTTACAATTTAAAAAAGAAAAAATTGGAATAAATGGATCCCAAAGCTTATTAATAACTTAAAAGACAGGAGAGATTGAAAACTGATTTTGCACCACATACTCTGTGATATAATAAAACCTTTCTCTGCTTGGACTGTAAAAAACAAACTGTGGTACATTTGCAGTGCTTACCTAGAACAGGCGTATGCCTTTTGCATTTCAAAAATGTCTGTAGACACAAGACTTACACGTTTGCTACAATCACAATGCTGTGTAGACCGTATGGCTCAGGAATGGGACACTGAGCGTTTGGCAGGCGTGGCCCAGACCCTGTGGCCTGTCATAGCACGTCGGATGCACCCTGGGGTCAAGGCCAAGCACAAGGCCCTTCCCCGTGCAGGGCCGCAGTGAGTGCGCCCACCCACCCAGGACGTCCCCAAGCATCTCCTCCGTCAAGCCCAAGTAGCTCTGCCCCGGCCCAGGGGGTGCATCGTCTGGCAGAGGATTCCGGCTGCACGCTGTTCCTGGCTCTGGGCTGCATGCAGGCCAGGCCTTGGTGGAAAGCCCCCTCAGTCACAGGCCTCTTTTGGGAAGCGGGACAAGCGGAGTCTGCGGTGGTCAAGCTACCTCTGCCACCCCGGGAAGGCCATCTGGCTCTGCCCTTCCCACTGCCTGCCCAGCGTGGCGCTCACGGGACACACGTCCCCACCACAGCCCCTGCCAGGGAGCCCCGCCTGCTCCCGCACCAGCCACTAAGTGGGTCCCAGCTCGGCGGGCGGTGGCCGCGACACTCGCCCACGGAGAGGGAAGCTGCCTCTCTCTCAGCACGCGCCCATCGACAGTCTCACCTGCATCGACTGTGCCAGGCCCAGGGCGACACGGTCTCTGCCGAAAACACAACACCGTCTGCACGTGGCAGGAGCATGGAGGACTCGAGACAAACAGCCTCGGGGTTTTCTGGCACCGGGAGTGGCCCCCTCGGAAAGTCACCTTGGCGGCCCGGGTCCCGTGGGAAAGTGCCGTCTGGGGACTTTTTTTCCATCATCCCACAAGTCGAGGGGAGAAAAGCCTTGCATTCTGGAAACTCTGCCCCACATTCACTCCCTAGAGACTGTCTGGCCCGCGGGAGGGGCCCTCGTCACACGGAGACCGTGGGTGGCTCTTCGACATCCCGTCAGCTCTGCTGTGGGCACAGCAGGGACACTGCAGGAGGTTCCCCGGGCTTGGGGTCTGTGCCAGCTTCTAATCCCAGCGGCACCTCTTGATGACTTTAAGTGGCTTTCCTGCGCTCCACGGTCAGTGCCTCCCAAGCCCCGCTCACCCCGGCACCTCCCTCGCAAACATCTGCATCGCCCAGGTCCCTGGACAACAGTTAACGACCTGGTGTCTCCAGCACTCACTCCCGTCCCTTAAATTCGCATCAAAAGGACAATTTCCAGGGGAAAACCAGCATCACTTGCTTTCATAAGGAGAACAGCAAAAAGGAGGGAAAACAAAGCACAGCTGTCAAGTTCTACTAAGTTCTGCCACCACCCAAGCCCCTCTCTTTCTGCCGAAGAGAGAAAATGGCCCGTGTTAAGCTGCGTTTCTTCCTGCAGTTGTTGGAAGGACGGAGAGGGATCTGGGAAGGAAAGGATGCGCCCTTCTCAGCTCAAGGCTGTGGAGCTCTTGTCCCACAAGCCGCCAAAGCCGCTCCGTTTTGGTCTGCACCCCACGCTGTAGGAACCCCACACGGGCGTGGAAATGCAAGGCTGAGCCTGCCTGGTTTTGCCACTGTTGTTTCGCTTGCATTTGCCCATCTCTGGGAGAGCAGCGGCACCGGACTCGTTCTCTCTCACATGCTTGGCACCAACATCACGGGTCACCGCGTTTAGGGGCCTTGTCTACACCAGCACTGGGCTTCTGGGGACGGTGCTGCCCTGCCTCGATGGAGAGCCACAAAATGCCACTGGCTGTGTCCGTTCTCCGCCAGTCCCTGCTTCCGTTTCTCGACCAGCACGCTGCTGAGAATTTTTTATTTTAGTTCAAAATAGTACTATGTGAACACGTCTTGCAGATCACGTGAGATTCACTCAAAAAATGGTAGCTAAAAAGTCCAATGACACCGTCCTGCGTGCCAAATGTTCCATGCCCTCTGCAACCAACGGGCACACCCAGGCCACCCTTCCGAAAACAAAGTCTACTGACAGCTCCATTCACGGGCAGGATGGCTGGGACTCCAGCAAGGTGAGGGGGGGTCACCCCACCCCATGCTAAAAAGATACCAAAGAACTGCGAAGAGGGCTGTCCAAGACCCCCGACAAGCGATGACACAGTTAAATCCCAGACTCTCCACGCCCACAGCAGACCGGCCAGGGTCACAGCCCTCGTGCGCAAACACCAGGAAGGCTGTTGCATCTGCCTAGATGCCCATCCAACCTTGTGTCCCTCAAATTCTTCATGAAACTTCGTGAGCTCACCCCAAGGTCTTGAATTTTGTGGGTCTGATTTTCTGCAGCCCTGCTTGAACAAAGGGTGATCATCAGAAGGAAACGGCGTGGGTAGGCTTCCTGCACATTTGTGGGATGCTTGTCCCTGCCATGTTCAGTGTTGCTTGGCCTGAGAGCCTCGCACACTGGTTCCCTGCATTACACGGAGGAGTCAAATGCCGTGCACCCAACGGCACGAGTCACGGACCCGTCATATGCTCCCATCCTTGGAGTTTCCTAATCTACCTTTACTGTGATGACAGGACCAAGACCACGTAAAGCAACACAGACATCGTGGACACTGACCGTTCTCCAACGGCATATTTATTTATTTATATGTTTTTGAGTCAGGGTCTCACTCTGTCACCCAGGCTGAAGTGCAGTGGCACGATGATGGCTTACCACAGCCTCGACCTCCCGGGTTCAGGTCATCCTCCCATCTCAGCCTCCTGGGTAGTTGGGACTACAGGAGCACACCACCTTGCCTGGCTAATTTTTTTTTTTTTTTTTTTGTAGAAACAGTCTCGCAATGTTGCCCAGGTTGGTCTCAAACGCCTGGGCTCAAGCGATCCTCCTACCTTGGCCTCCTACCAAAGTGCTGAGATTACAGGCATAAGCCACTGCGCCCAGCCTTCCAACAGTGTTTTTAAAGCAAACAAGAAGCCCTAAGCCACTGAAACTCTGGAGCATATTTGCTTGAAAGTCTCGTGGACTATTGTAAAAGCAGACAGTGTGGTCCTTCTGTGTGTGCATGTGTTAGACGATAAGAAAGAGGATGCTGGAGATCCTTGCCACCTTCACTCAGACATCGACCCCCTGGGGTGGCATCGATGGACAAAAGGCTCCAGCAGGGGGGACGTGCAGAAGATGCTCCTGCCAAGGGCCTGGCCCTGCCTGTCCTCATGATGGGCGCAGAGTAATTCACCCCACGTACACACGGCCAGTGTAGACCAGCCACTGGAAGGACATCCCAAAGGGGTCCACACTTGGCGTCAGGGCCTCATTCCTCCCCCCGTGAGGTGATCTTGGTGTCTGGGTCATGTGGATTTTTGGGTCACCCGGCTCAAGAAGAGAGGCAAGCACTGGGGCCGGGATGAGGGGACACTGGGAAATAAAGACGCAGCCAAGGCAAGGGGATGACAGGGGGAGGAAGGGCGAGGGGGCAGTGCACGGGGCAACACGGGCCAGGGGCTGGCACAGGGTGTGCCGCTGTCCGCACTGCAGCCCTGCTGCCCCGAGGGAGCCCGTCCCACCAAGCAGGGCCACCCAGCGGCCCGTCAGCCACCGGGGCAGGACCAGCGGGAGCAAGGTGCCAAGTCGCTGCACCCGTGCTAGTGCAGGAGAGGAGAGCAGTGTTCATGACTGACCCAGTGCCAGGTCCTTCCAGAGCAACAGGCCCTGGCCAGCTGCACACTCCAGAAATCGCACGTGTGTGCACATGTGTGGGTGTCCATGCATACACATGTGTGGGCACACACGTGCACACACACGTGAGTATCCCCACATACACGTCTGTGCCCATGCATATGCAAACACAGGCATATGACACACACGTATGTAGCCATGCACACACACAAGTGCATACACAAACGAGTATACCCACAAGCGCACATGCATGTGCATATATGTGCATGTGCATGTCCACGTGCATGGTTGCATACACATGTGTACATGCATGCTTACGTGTGTGCAAAACACGCACGTGCACATACAAGCACCCATATGCAAACACACGAGTACCCACACACATGCACACATATGCATATTCCTATATGTACTCACGCATGCATGCAATGAGTACCCACAAACACATGTGTGCATACACACATGCATGTGCGCATACACACATGCATGTGCATGCCCACACATGTGTGTGTGCATGTACGTGCATGCATATCCACATGTGTGCATACAGGAACACATGCATGACCATGCACACGTGCGCGCGTGCACATGTGTGCGTGTCATGCACACATGTGTGTACGTGCACACATGTGATGTGGTACACATGTGGCCCGCATGTGTGGGTACACAGCCACAGTTGGAGGGGCCGGCTATTTTAGGAGAAAGTCTGAGGGGGCGAGGCTGCTGTCGGTTTCGTAATGACTTTGGTCAACGTACCTGAGAGGCTTCAGAAGGAACACGTGAGCTTAAAAGCAATGTCCTGGGGTAGGGCCTCAGCAGCTCAGTAAACAAGGGATAAAGCCTGTCCTGTTAATGCCGGCAATTCAGCAGTTCATCTGGTTGCCAGACAAGGTTGTGTGTGTGTGCAGTGCATGGGTACGCATGTGTGTTTGGGTATGCGTGTGTGTGCACGTGTGTGTGAGCAGGTGCAGGCCCCGTCCCCACAGCCTCCATCCCCCAGACCTCGGCGCCGCCCAGGTAGCCCCAGGGCTGAAGGTGGCATTGGGGTTTGGACAAAGGACCCAAGGGTCTCTTTGTTTTTGGGGTTTTTTTTGAGTCGGAGTCTCACACTGTCGCCCAGACTGGAGTGCAGTGGCCGCTCCCGGCCACCGCAGCCTCCACCTGCTGGACTCCAGCGATCCTTCCGCCTCAACCTTCCAAGTAGCTGGAACTACAGACTCACGCTACCATGCCCGGCTAGTTTTTTTTATTTATTGTAGAGATGAGGTCTCACCAAGTTGCCCAGGCGGGTCTTGAACCCACGGGCTCAGGCAATCCACTCACCTCAGCCTCCCAAGGCGCAGGATTACAGGCTGAGCCACCGAGCCCGGCTGGTCTCTTTGTTAAATGTCTGCTTGGGGCCTTGCAAAGTCAGAACTCAACCTTGTGCTACCGGTAACGTTCATTTGGGAGCACTCAAGCCTAAGTTACTCTCCAATCACTCCTCCGTGCAGGGCACACCCAGCTCTTGGCAGTGGCCCAGAGCCATGACGCACCGCCGCCCACCACCCCCTGTTCAGACCTGAGAGACGGAAAGGCCTCGCGATCCTAAGAGTCAACACAGCGCCGTGACTGTGGGCCCAAGTCATCTGCTTCCTCTGCCTGCAGCACCGTGTTTTCCTCCGAGTGGATCAGGGGAGACACCCACGGCCAGGAGGACGTATGCACGGGCTCAGAGCATGTGCAGCGCCAAAGGGACAGCCGGATGGCCCACGGGGCTCACCAGGCGTTATGGGGGAAGGGGTCGGGGACCAGGCTGCGCTGCTCTGCCTTGTGTGGCTTTTGGGGCATCTCTGACTCCCATGCCTTTGTCTCTTCGTTTATAAAACAAGGACAACAGCACTAACTCACCAACCTGTACAGGACTGAACAGGTGGGTGTACAGGAGAGTCTAGAACAGGGCCTGTGACCCTGATCATCACCGTCACGTCACTAGGACTCTGGAGTCTGCAGGCCCTGGGGACTTCTGCTGCCCACCTAGTACCCACCCCCTAACACAGCAGAGAGGGCTGAAGCCCCCACCCCTCCTTTCCAGTCTTGCCTCCCCTGCCCCCGTGCCACACGCCACACACCTAAGCAAAGGGGTCAGATGCCTAGGAATCTCCCACTTAAGCCCCTGCATGTTCCCTCCTGGTTCCTGCCCAGAGCGGATCGGCCTTCAAGGCCATGCCCAAGCACCGCACATCCTCTTGCATGGCTGGCCCAATATTCACCAGCCGTGTAGAATTCAGTGCCCCAGGTCACACTACAGCTTCTGGTGGGACGTGGCTCCCAAACCCACTGGAATCTGTCACGCTCTCCCCCTGCACTCAGGCTGGCAGCGTGCATCTTCAGATGGCCACCAATACCGCAGAACACCCTAGACATACTCTGCGGAACCCGGAGCACAAAGGGCCGGGTCGTCCTCATAATTAATTTATTTCTTTATTGTACCCTGATAGGACGCCAGCTTTGAGAAGCCGGGTGACAGCTCTTACTCACACACGGCTTCTGTTCAACTCGTCGTTCTGTACTTGAACTTGCTGTCAAGTCGTCCCATAATTATGTAATCAGGTTTTTAAACCTAAATGAAGAATGTTATGTGTGCGTCTCCTGGGCGGACCTTGCAATCCTCAAGGCAGAGAGCTCCAGCTCGGAGGAACAGTATGAATCAGACTCTGCTATCTTTTGTGTTGGCTCTGTCTCCCATGAGGTCGTCTGAAAAACTCGAGAAGCATCCATCCACGTCACCGGCACCAGTGTGGAGTCACACAGAATGAGGACAGATGGCTGTGCCGGCCACCGAGGCCCCCCTTGACGGATCGCAGACCCTTAGCTGTGATCATTCCGTTGGCCATCAGCTCACCCCGCCCCGTTCAGGATCTTATCCACAAAGACGTATTGAAAACTTGGAAAAGGCTTTCCTGAAACCAAGGCTTCCGACGCCTACACCATCCCCGGAGCGGGCATCTTTTTTAAGACGACAGGTTGCACTGCCATGATGGGCGTGTGCTGGCCTCCTAGGGGTCACCACTTCTTTCTAAGCTCCAAAGCAATGCCTGGACGCACTGTCCATGGAAAAGGAAAAGGAGTCCGGGGGAGATGACACATGTTCGGGGACAGGAAGACCCCGGAAATCTCAGCCAGCCTGGAGTGCTTGCCCTACTGAACCCGAGGGCGAGATGACCTTCTGAACACAAGGCAGCCGCTCCTTAGCAGTTCACAGCCACCAGGCAGGCACGGTCACCCTGGAACCTTCAGACTTCTGAAGGCTCTCGATTCTGCGCCAGCCAGCCTCACGGATTGTGTGAGCCACAGGCTGGCCAGAAAGAGCTGGGGTCTTCCGGGCTCCGTCTCCTGATGTCTTAGAGAATCTGAAGTCACAACAATCCCACATTCCTGACTCAGGACTCCCATCCACGGGGAAAGGTGTCTCCCACCCCCACGGTGCTCCAGGGCAAGTGTGGACGACCTCTGATCAGAGCAGGGACTTGTGTGACCAGACCTGGCCTGGCACTCGAGACCGCGATCCGTCCATGTCTAAATAGACTGCAGTAGCTCGTCTCCAAAAACACCGCACAAAGTGTGAGTCCGAGGATTCTTGCCCTCGTGCAGACCCCTGCCCTCAAGTCTGGGTCACTGCAGGGACTCACAGGGACCAACAGGACCCGGTGGAAGCAGCACCGCGTGACTTCAGGGCTAGGTCCTAAAAAGTCTTGCAGCTTGGGCAGCTCCCTCCAGCGACCCGGCCACTGTGCCTGGAGAAGCCAGACCCCGTGGAGAAGTCGCTGTTCTGAAAGAAGCCAGACCCCATGGAGAAGCCAGGCCCTGTGGAGAAGCCAGACCCCGTGGAGAAGCTGCTGTTCTGGAAGAAGCCAGACCCCATGGAGAAGCCAGACCCCATGGAGAAGCCAGACCCTGTGAAGCCAGACCCCGTGGAGAAGTCGCTGTTCTAGAGGAAACCAGACCCCATGGAGAAGCCAGATCCCATGGAGAAACCAGACCCCGTGGAGAAGCCAGGCCCCGTGCAGAAGCCAGACCCCGTGGAAAAGTCGATGCTCTGGAGGAAGCCAGACCCCATGGAGAAGCCAGGCCCTACGAAAAAGCCGCAAGCAAATGCTCCAGTCTCCGAGAGCCGCAGCTGAGCGCTGGGCCAGCAGCAGCCATCGGACTGAGTCATCATGAGCGTCCGGCTCATGGTCTCCCAATGACAGCAGCCTCGGCCGGCACCCGACCACAGCCACATGAGACCCACATGAGAACCGCCACCCCCAGAACTCAGCCAGCACCTAGAACTGCAAGAAATAACCGCACACCGTTGTTTTATGCCACCTAGCAGAGTTGATTTGTCACACAGAAATATTTGGCTACAATGAGGCCCAAGCCCGAGACGGAGGGGACCAGAACCCACTTTATTCTAGGCTGGAAATGCCAGCAGCCACTCTGGGGTCCCAGGGGCTTCCAGCCATGGGTCCTGGGCCTCAGATACTGGAGGCCTGTGGGTGACGCCAAACTAACACAGACACCAACCAGAGAACAGGACTCCAGGTACCATGTTCTAGCACAGACTGTCAGCGAATGCCACACAACAGCAAAATCCTGACCTCAAGCCCAAGCAACCGGAACTTCAGCAAAGCAAAGTCATGGTCTGCGGCTTTCACATTTTAAAAGTGTGAAATCGTTTCTTGAACTTTCAGGGTCTTTTTGGGTTGGAGGAGCAACTCTCCAGCTTAAAGAAAGCAATAGATAGGCCGGGCGTGGTGGCTCAGCCCGTCATCCTGGCAATTTGGGAGGCAAGTGGATCGCCCGAGCCTGCGGGTTTGAGACCAGCCCAGGCAACTTAGTGAGACCTCGTCCCTACAATAAATAGAAACTTAGTTGGGTGTGGCAGTGCGCACCTGTAGTTCCGGCTATTTGGAAGGCTGAGGCAGAAGGATGCTGGAGCCCAGAAGGTCGACACTGGGGTAGCCATGAGCATGCCACTGCACTCCAGCCTGGGTGACAGAATGAGACTCCAACTCAAAAAAAAAAAGAAATCAATAGATGGGCCGGGCGTGGTGGCTCAGCCTGTGATTCCAGCAATTTGGGAGGCCGAGGCAATTGGATTGCTTGAGCCCATGGGTTCGAGGCCAGCCCAGGCAACTTGGTGAGACCTCATCTCTACGATAAACAAAAACTTAACGGGTGTGGTAGCACACACCAGTAGTTCTGGCTACTTGGAAGGCTGAGGCGGAAGGATTGTCAGAGCCCAGCAGGTCGAGGTTGCGGTGGCCAAGAACATGCCACTGCACTCCAGCCTGGGCGACGAGAGAGACTCCGTCCCCCCAAAAAAGAAACAAAAAGAAATCAATAGATGAAGCACTGAAGATATTCCATGTTATTCTATGCACTGGGCCTGGTAACAGGTATGCAGCGAGAGTCACGGGAGACATCACCTTCGAGCAAGCAAGCCAGGACACAGATGACTCCACAGACACAGCCAAGGAGAGCAGCTCGGACGTGGGTACGGCAGGGAGAGGCAAAGGCAGGACTGGGGAAACGGACCCAGGCGGACGCTCTGGAGAGGAAGTCCACGCAACCCGGGAAGGCCCCCACACCTCCTGCCAGTTAGAGGAGGGACAGCGAACGCACGTGGGGCGGGCAGCTAGCGCAAGCTTCATCTTCCCTGTGCTTGCTGTGCACGCAGGGCCCTGCAAAGTCCTCCTGAGCATCAGAATCCTCTTCTGGAATTTCTTGAGGTCTCCATCCTAACGACTCGCCTTCCCCTGGCACTTCGGCAGTCTTGGCCCATCCCCGGGTTCTGATCTCAGAGCACATGCCCTAGGCGTCACCCCACAGCCCTACCTGTGCCTGACAGCAGCCATCCACAAAGCCACAATGGCCACCCCGAGAAGGAGCACCCCATATCTCAAGGAAGAGCACCCTCAGACCCTTGAAGAGGAACACCCCCATACCTATTGAGGAGAGCAGCCCCCCCTGCCCTCACCTGCTCTTCCAGAGAGGGAGCTTGACCTCTCACAAGGAATCATGTGCTGACTAGTTTTCAGTTTTCTGACGGTCTCTTCGTGCATGCACGGACTTTTGATGTTCTGGGCCTAACGGGCAAAGGAGACCCACACATCTGTTCCAGGTAAATCCACACCTGGAGACATGAGCCCCGGCTTCCTGGTGCGGAGATATGACCAGCTGCCCCCAGGATTTCCTCTTAGCCTCTCCCTTGTGCCGTGCGGGTGGGACAAGCACACACGGGAGCGTCCTGCCTAACCTCCAAGGAATCAGGCGCCCTCGGTGTGGAGGCCATGGGGGAGGCCGAGCCCACGGAGGCGCCTGTCACTCTTGATCTCGGAGGGGCCGCGTGGCTGTCCACCAAGTGAACGTGAGAAGTGACGGCGTCGCTTCAAGGCCGAGAGTTAAAAAGCGAGCGTCCTCCCCAGGATGTCCCCCCACCTTTTTTGAGTTGGGGTCTCACTCTGCCACCCAGGCTAGAATGCAGTGGCATGATCACGATGACAAGCACAGCTCACAGCAGCCTCGGCCTCCTGGGCTCAGGCAATCCTTCCACCTCAGCCTCCCGAGTAGCTGGGGCTACAGGTATGCCCCACCATGCCTGGCTCATTTTTTATTTTTGTAGAGACGAGGTCTCTCTATGCTGCCTAGTCTGGTCTCAAACTCCTGGACTCCAACAATCTTCCCGCCTTGGCCTCTCAAAGTGCTGGGATTACAGGCAAGAGCCACTGAGCTCAGCCTCCCTCAACTCTGTGCCACAACTTGAGCCCTGTGTTGGAGATGGAGGAACCTAGACACTAACTCAACACCTAGGTCCCTGGTGAGCCAAGTGTTAGCATTAGCAGCACCCAACAGTCTAAGACACACTCAGAAACACCGAGCCAGAGACAGGCTGACTTTCCGGTACAGCCTCCAGCCCGCCCATGCCGACACGCTTCCAGGCTCAGGGCTGGCCTCTGAGTTGGCTTGGGGTGGCCCGGGGCCCATATCTGCGCTAGTCCATGCATAGTGTTCCTCCAGCCTCGAAACATCTTCCGAAGCTTCACGTTGCCTGAGTTCATCCAGTTAAAGGAAAGACCATGACTTTCCCAAAGTTTTGGAGAGAAGAAGCCTGGTCACTCTCGGGGAACACAAATAAAGAAGCATGTTCAGGCAGCTTTTGCACCTGTCTGAGGACAAAACCAACACAGAGGACGGAAGAGCCAGAAGCAACAATGAAAAAACGGATCTAGGTGCTGATCAAACTCTGTCTTGATATCATCTATTAGTTTTGCCAGTTTCCTAGGCCAATAAATTTTGGGGGGGAGAGTTGAAGTTGGAGTCTCATTCTGTCACACAGACTGGAGTGCAGTGGCATGATCACAGACACTGCAGCCTCGACCTGCTGGGTTCAGGCAATCCTTCCAAGTAGCTGGAACTACAGGCAGAAGCCACCATGCCTAGCTAAATTTTTTTTTTAATTGTAGAAACGAGGTCTCCCCAAGTTGTCCAGGCTGGTGTCTCACTCCTGGGCTCGGGCAGTCCTCTCTCCTCTGCCTCCCAAAGTGCTGGGATTACAGGCATGAACCACCACACTTGGCAAATTCCCTTAAATGTTAAACCAATTTAAATTTGTTTTTCCGGTTATATACTTCATTATACATGAAACTCCTGTCATCAGTATAGGAAAGGGGATAAATCAAAACCAATGACAATATTAAACATAGTCCAGAGTTTGCAAAACCCCAAGTGTTAAGATAGAATATGTAATTGGCACATCAATAAAACATGAATCAAAATTCACAAACACATCTAAACCAATCAAAACAGGCTAAGCAGTGCTCCAGTAAGAACTAGCCCCAAAGCCTCAGTGGCTATAACAAGAGTGTATTTCTCACTAGTGCCATGCTATGTGCCCCCTTCGGGGTCAGCCACGCCTCACTGCCAGCTTCTCTCAGGGCTTTAGGCTGCTCAAAGAAGCCTCTGTCTGGAACATTCCTGCTCTCATGACACAGGGAGAAGACAAAATACAGTGAACCATGCTGAATCTTAAACATTTCTGTTGCACGTGTTGGTCAGAGCAAGCCTGGGTCAACAGGGCAGAGAAGTCTAATTCTACCCCGGGAGAAGTGGTTCATATGTGATTTGAGCAACAACAAGAGCTTTTATTCAAATGTTTAATTCAAAAAATTATCCATATATTTTATTTGAGCAGTAAAATCTGCCATGGTTGATAAGCCCTAAATTACCTAATAAAAGATTAATTGCAACCATAAAGAAAAATCAGACTCAACCATACCATGTGTCAGCCCATAGATCGGAATCTGAAGATAAGTTCACCCAAGATGGAAAGAAATCGGGCTGGCGATAAACAATTATTGAAAAGTCTTCTTCAAAACATGGACTTTTACTACTCTGACACTGTGATGACTGCTTTTTTTTCTTTTTTTGAGTTGGAGTCTCACTCTGTCGCCCAGACTGGAGTGCAATGGCCGCTCCCGGCCACCGCAGCCTCGACCCGCTGGGCTCCGGCGATCCTTCCGCCTCAGCCTTCCCAGTAGCTGGAATTACAGGCACGCACTACCACACCCGGCTGATTTTTTGATTTATCGTAGAGATGAGGTCTCGCTGCCCAGGCGGGTCTCGAACCCGCGGGCTCCGGCAACTCACTCACCTCAGCCTCCCAAAGCGCGGGATTACAGACTGAGCCACTGAGCCCAGCACTGTGATGACTTCTGCTGAGGGCTGGTCAGTAGAGAGAAGAACCAGAAACAGCAACGATGCTCTAATGAATTCGGGGAGAAAGCTACCTGCAGGAGCAAGTTCATCTATCTGCACGACTTGCTAGTGAGGTCTTGGTTGGTCTTGCTAGTGAGGTCTCTCTTCTACAAGGGGTGGTGAGGACAGAAGCAGCTTTACAGAGGGCGAGGGTCTGAAGAAGAGGACGTCACTGAGGCTCTCCAAGCACCACACACAGCACAAGTGGGATCCCACAGAGACATCGCGACACCCTGCCGAGTAGGTGGTCTCACCTCTGTCTAACAGAGGCCAAGGCGAGGCCGAGGTCCCAGAGTTACAAAGCAGGAGACAGATTTAAACACATGCTCTGTCCCCAGACCCCCTCGCTCCCGAGAGTTGAGGCATGCCAGGCGGAGAGACCGGACCTGCCCTCTCCAAAACTGCAAGGAGGTCATCCCGAGGTAACACCGCTCTTCCTGGCCCCCTCCGCGCCCTGGGGAAGAGACCCCACCAGCGACACACCAGGAGCCCCTGGGTGGGCAGGGGCAAGCACCCGGCGGGGTGCACAGAAGCCTCCCCGTGGGAGCTCTGCCACTGGTCTTGCCAAGGGCCACCCGGGGATTGAAGGTGAGAAAAACAGGACAGTGGCCGCAAGTGGAAGAAATCGGTCCCAGGATCGAGAAAGCCTCTTGTGGTGAAAAGCCAAGCCCAGAGTGAGATTCGGGAGTCAGAGGAAGATGCTGCCATCTAAGTGGATGGGCCGGAGTCACAGAGGTGACGAGACGTAGGAACGCGCTCGAGTTATCTCGGGACAGGGTCGGCTGAAAGAAAATTAACGCGCTCGAGTCATCTCGAGTTAAAGAAAATTAACCAGTGTGTCGACGGCTCCCTATTTGCACAGGAATCTGGGTGAGTCAGTGCTTCTGGGTGACTTTGACCCCATGGAGCCAACTCCTTACTGATAAGGCCACACTCCACACCTCGGGCTCCAGGCGGCGAGACTTGGCTCTGGTCATCGAAGGCTTCACTGTGGGTCTGGTGTTGGCCCTTCACCGCTCTGCAAATCACTCCATGAGACACGTCTATAACCTTCAAGGGCAGAACATTTTATTCAAAGAGGCTAGAGGACCACGTGGCTGATTCAATACCAGTGTGGACACCAAACGTTTTTAGTTAAGTAGCCACTTTCCAATGTGTTGTCTCCTTTGAACATCACACTAATTCTGTGAAATAAATATCTCACTCCCTCTTTACAGGTGAGAAAACAGGTCAGAGGCTGTTAACAAAGCCTCACAGTCCGAAATCTGAATTTGGGTCTTCTGACAATATGGCATATCACTGAGGAAAAAAATTCCTAAGAAAGAACAGTTGTGAACCCTGGCAGAGAGGAATGCGTTGGAACCGGGAGAGGTCCGGATGACAGCTGTAAAATCATTTCACGGAGAAATGAAGACAAATTGGAATTAAGCTCTCTTTTAATTATACATTTACCAGTGATCTGTCACTGAGAAAGAACTAATACACAGAGTATCAATTTTCAGTAAATATAAATGGCAAATAAGGCATTTAATGAATTGCAAGCGACAGTGTTTCTAAGAGTCGTTATCAATCACGGGACAGTCCTTCCCGTTTATTAATCATATATCTCATTTCAGCAAGGAATCTAACAGCTTGCAGGGCCTGCGGGGTGGAGGGAACACAGAGTCAGAAGGAGAAGGTGGGCGCGGAAAACAAAGCTCCCGCACCACCCATTTCAAGCACTGGCGAGATATTTGCAGGTGAGATTTTAAGACAGTTGGGTAACTGATGAAACCTTAAGAAAGCTACAGATCAGCCAGGCTCGGTGGCTCAGCCTATCATCCCAGCAATTCGGGAGGCTGAGGCGAGTGGGTTGCCTGATCCCGCAGGTTCGAGACCAGCTGGGGCAACTTGGAGAGACCTCGTCTTCACAATAAAATTTTTTTAAAAATCAGCTGGGAGTAGTAGCGTGCGCCTGTAGTCCCGGTTACTTGGAAGGCTGAGGCGGAAGGATCGCCGGAGCCCAGCCGGTCAACGCTGGGGTGGCCTTGAGCGTGCCACGGCACCCCAGCCTGGGCGACAGAATGAGACTCCAACTCAAAAAAAAAAAAGAAAAAAGAAAAAGAAAGCTGCAAATTCATGCACCCTGGGGCAGGTTCTTGGGCAATTAACAACAATAAAAGTGAAAGGGAAAGCCTCTTGGCAGAAAAGCAGCAGGCAGAGACAAAAGAGGAAAGTCTTTCTGTGGGAGGAGTCCCTGCTCCAGGGACGCTCTGAAGGAGCGCCCAGTCATCTCAGAGAGCCTTCAGTCCACACAGCTCAGGCAGCTTCCCAGGCCAGGGCACAAAGGCTAAAAAGTAGGGGAGAAGTACTCTTAGGCTCCCTCCCCCTACCTCGTTCTGCCCACCTACCAAGTGAAAATCAGTGAGTCTGCGGTCAGCTGGATGATGTCAATATTGTTCTATGGTGTGCGCAGTCTGCTCTGGGCATTCCAGTGGAGCCACCATGCCGAGGGGTCGAGGCGGTGGGAAATTCCCGGGGACAGAAGACCGAGCGGCACTTCTCTAAGCCGTCACGGAAGGCCTGATTCAGAGAGAAACCCTGGCAACCACTATCTGGAGGCCATCAGGGACACAGAGGGCAGGAGGCACCTGAAAGAGGCCCTGTAACTGGCCAGAGTTGGCCTTTCTTCTCATTTTTAAGTAACCAAGTTAGTTCGCCTACTTTCACCAGGTAGAAATGTTTGCAACAAACTCTGAAGCAAACCAAACTGACATTTTCCCAGGGAGCTGAAGGACCAACTTCCCATCCAAACAACATTGCATATTTATGAAGCTGGAGTCTAATTAAATTGCATCGGTCATCAGTCTGGTTTGCTGAATTTCCTTTTCACAGAACTATTGCTAGAAATACTGGAGCCCCGGATATGAACGTCTAGATACTGAGTTGTGCTAGGTCAGCCGGCTTCCAGGTGCACCCCGCCGGCTCTCGGGCCCGTCCACGCTCTCGCCGCAGCCAACCCTCCCACGCCTCCACCCCAAGCCCAAACAACAGAAAAGTGTGAGTGAGCAAAAACCAATCTTGCTGGGACGACCATTTCCTTCTGCTGACTCTCAAGTGTACAGAAGCTTCACGAGCGGGAATCAGGACCCTTCATTCACAATCATTCACCCCGAGGAGGCTTCACAAACACTAACCAAGGGCCGCGTGACCCCCTGGCCTGACCGTGGGTCCTCCTTTCCAGTGGGTCCTGAATACCGGGCCCGGCGCTCAGAACACAGCTTCCTACTTGATCTCGGCGGCGCCTCGAGGCTCTAGGGCAGAAACAATGTTTACAGCGAAAATGAAATGAGTCATTTCTACGTAGCAAGAAAGACGCCCCTCGACTAGAGATGCTCAGAGTGAGTCCCAGCACCTCCTCCGGCGGCAGCGAAGATGTGAGGCTTAGCGACTGAGAGACCGGTGGCCCAGGCCCTTGGCAGTGCCACCCTCCCGCATGGGCAGCCTAGAAAAGCTTGCTGTGGAAGAGAACTGGTCCACATTTTCCAGTTTACCACAAAGCGTGCCACAAGTCTCCTCCTGCACAGAAGTTTGTCTTACTCTTTCTCTCTCTTTCTTTCTTTGTTTCCTTCCGTCTTTCTTTCCATCTTTCTTTCTTCAGGGATCTTACTTTGGCGCCCAGGCTGGAGTGCAGTAGCAGGACCGTGGCTCACAGCAGCTTTTCATACCCTCTTTTTTTGTTTCTCGCTTGCTTTCATTCTTGCTTGCTTGCTTTCTCTCTTTCCTTCTCTCTTTCGTCAGGTCTCACTCTGTTGCCTAAGCTGGAGAGTACAGTGGCAGGATCGTGGCTCACTGCAGCCTCAACCCTCTGGGCTCAGGTGACCCTTCCACCTCAGCCTCCCAAGTAGCTGGGACTACAGGCACACACACCACCACACTCAGCTAATTTCTGTATCTTTTGTAGAGATGAGGTCTCACTGTGTTGCCCAGGCTAGTCTCAAACCCCTGGGCTCAAGCGATCCTCCTGCCTTCTCCTCCCAAAGTGCTGGGAGTTACAGACTTGAGCCACAGCACCCGGCTCATACTCTTGAAACAAGATCCACTCCTGAGACCAGAAAACTCTACCCTCGGTTTCTAGAAAAAATATTTTATAATTTATATTCAGCTTACACTGGCATTATAATTAAAAAATTAAAAATCTTATTAAAGCATAGCTTTAGTCTCCCTTTTAAGCAATTGCACCACGCTATTCCTTTACACCTGGTTCAAGGAAAATTCTAGAATTTAGAAAATTCAAGTGATTGTCACTGAAAGAGTCCTCAGAATCCAAATGAAATTCCTCAGCGGGTTTGTGCAATAGGTTACAAGTTGTGAACATCCAGCTGAAACTCAGGTTGAGGAGGGCCCTCCAAGGGTCCAAATACCACACACACACACACACACACACACACATTTATAAACACATTTGTGTCTGTGGCCACCTCTGCCCTCTCCTTCAGGAAAATCACTCTCTTTGCCATGAGACACACAAATGTCTGCGTTCTCTGACATCCCCCAAGCTCGATACTCTCTGGAACCATCAGGCATGTGGGCCAAGTGTAACACTCAGGTGCATCTGAACATACCGGCCCCAGCCCATCTGACAGCAGCTGGGGAGTTTATTCAATGTATGTTCACATGTATGGAAGGAAGGGTGAACAGCATCGATCCAAACCGACAGACAGTAGGGCTGCGGCACTCAACGTCCATGCTTCCTAGAACACAGCTCAAAACCCACCATTCTGCTCCTTGGCATTTCTGGGTGGAGAGACCTATTTTTACAATTTGTCTTCTGGTTTCCCCACACACCTTCTCCAGAATTCCCAGTGCTGCCTTTGCGTGGAAAGGCTGGCAGGAACAGTCACGCCTGGAATTCTAGAAAACCGAAAGACAAGAAGAGCAGCTTATACTACTAAAGTGCTTTCTCATGAAGTAGCGGTTGATTCTGTCTTTGCTTGGGTTGTTTTTGTTGTTGATGTTTAATCTTAAAAAAAATCACTGTCCCCTTAAAAACGACCACCGGTTCAAAGTGGTCAAAAAGACGTCTGAGCTCCTGGCCTCTCCCAAGCTCCTCCGCTCTCTGCAGTGACATCTCCCACCACCAGCCTTTCGCAGCTGGGATCTCGCCACTATTGCTGCCCCCAAGGCCAGAAGTCACAGACAGGAAGCCCACTGCGTGAGGACAGACAACCCCTCACCTGCAGAAGTTAGCAGGAAGCTGCACGTTAAGACACAGGAAATGATGGAAGCAGCCCTGGGGTAGTGCCAGAGCCAGGTAGACAAGACATCCTTCTCCCCAGTTTCTTGTGTCCAGGACTCACATTGCCCCCCACTGCCTGGGCCTCACCCCAGAGAGCCTGATTTCATCATTTTGGGGTAGACAGCATGTTAAAGCATTCCAAGTGATTCCATACAGCTATACTGAGGGGGTATTTTTGTGTTCATTTTGTTGTTGTTATTATTGTTTCAGTGACAGGATCTCACTCTTTGGCCCGGGCTGGAGTGCAGTGGCACCATCACAGCTCACTGCAGCCTCAAACTCCTGGGCTCAGGCGATCCTCTTGCCTCAGCCTCCAAAGTAGTTGGAACTACGGGCACCACCACCATGCCCGGTTACGCAGCCATACTTAAAAGTCATTGTACCTTCTCACATCATGTCCACTGTCCTCTCTCCCAAAATAAAATTTTTTTTTAAATTTTTTTCAAGGACGAGCTCTGAGAACTCATTTGTCTACATCTCACAGGTTATTCAAGTATACAACCAACCAAACACTTTGTTGCAAGGCCCATGTGATTTGGATATTAAAACAAAGCGGAGGATGAGCAAACAGGACTTGGTTTCAGAGGTTGTACCAAAAAAAGAAAAGACTGGACGTGGTGGCTTGCTGTCGCTTGCCTTAAAAACATGCTGGTAGGCCGGGCACATCGACAGCCACAACCCATTCCGGAAATCGAGTCTGGGTCCGGAGCATCCATCCACCTGCAAGGTGTAAGGCGTGATTAGTCTGTGATTTCAGGCAGTGAGGCAATGAAGTATCTCCAAGTCATTCTTTCAACCAAGATTTGTAGAGGTCTCGGAATAAAACTAAAACCATAATGTGATGGAAAACCACACTGCAGAGAACTCTGGGAAGAAAACGAAAGACAAGGCGACGGCCAGCCCCTGTCATAAATAGAAGATTACTCATCACAACACAATCCCTCCTCACTGCAAGCTGCCTGAAATCGGTTCTCTAAATTAAGGTGGCTCCTGTCCAGAATCTTATTACCTTTTATGAGCTCTGGAATGCCCAGGGAGTGTGATGTTCCACTTTTACTTCTGGGTGGAATAAAATAAGGCAGAGGAAGTTCCTGTGTAAAACAGATCAAGGCTTGGATCCTGGCTCTGTAGTCAGAGCTGGGAGGCCTTGGGCAAAAGGAAAGCACGTCTCCAGGCCAGACACGGTGGCTTCCGCCTATAATTCCAGCACCTAGGGAGGCTGAAGCCGGAAGATGGCTTGAGTCCGTGAGTTCGAGACCAGCCTGGTCAGCATAGCAAGACCTCATCTCTACAAAAAATACCAAAACTAGCCAGTGTGGTGGTTCAAGCCTGTAATCTCAACTACTCAGGCAGCTGAGATGGAAGGATCGCCTGAGCCCAGGAGGCCAAGGATGCCGCGAGCTACAATCGTGCCACTACAGTCAAGCCTGAGCAACAGAGTAAGACTCTGGCTTAAAAAAAACAAAAACAAAAAACTTTCTCCCAAGCCCTCATCTTTAAACCAGGATGAGAACATCCCCCCTCCAGAGGTGAACGGAGTTACTGCCATCATGCATAAACTTTCAGTAAGTTTTCTCAACTAGCACTGTGGCTCTTAGAAAGGATCTCATCTTCACAGATGGGGATACTGAGTCACCAAGGAGTTAAGCCGCTTGTCCACACCCACACAGACAGACGTGGTAGAGCCAAGACCCCTCAAAGAAATGTGGATCCTACATCTATGCTCTTAATCCTTCCTGCACGTGCTCGATGTTCTAGAATGTCTCGAACTTATAAGGCGTTAAATGTACATAGCTCTTTGCAGCTTATAAACACTTATTTAGCGTGACTAAATAAAGAGGAAGGCCAAGGCAGAGATGGTCACTGTCCCCACCAGAGACCTGGAGGCTCAGAGGGCTGGTACTTACAGGAGGGCACCACAGTGAAGGGCGAACACGGAACTCAAACCCTGTGTCCTGACCCCTCGTCGTATCTGCCAGCAGAAAACATGCTTATGGCACCCAAAATGCACTGGATAGAGTCCAGTGACACAATCACAGCTCACCACAGCCTTGACCTCCTGGGCTCAAGTGACCCTCCTGCCTTGGCCTCCAAAAGTGCTGGAATACCATAGGTGTGAGCCACCGTACCTGGTCTCAAAAATGTACTGAACTTTGGAGACGATCACACCTGAGAAAAAAAACAAGAGCCTATCTACAAGGTCGGAGAGGCTCTACACACCACAGGGAGCACAATCCCCTCAGGATAGGCATGAGCCCTTGTCAAGCCTTCTCAGTGCAATGCTCTGAGATCAGGTCCGTTACCCTGAGAGCAGCAGCAGAACACAAAAGGCCACGTCCACACACCTAGAGCAGTCTACAAGTCCTGGCCGTGCCATGAGCCCCATGAACGAAGACGCCATTTGCTGTATTGTATTAGGTATCCAAGGATTTTCTCGCTAGAGGGTCAGACCTTGGCGCCTGGGATTACCAGCATCCAAGGGCAGGAGGAGAGGTCTGATGAGCAGACCAGGAGGCACTAGACATCGAATGCTTTCGACCGTGACATTTCCCGTCCACTTGCGATCCCTCGACCCAGCATTTTTGGTCAAAGAAACAAAGACACAACACTGCCTCGCAGGCCAAACCACATCTGTGCTGGGGTGAACACGGCTGGGCAACACACAGGACGCTTGCATCGCTGCATCCTATGCTTTTGGGGAAGAGGGAGTTTCGCTCCAGATTTCGGGGCCGTGCCCGGCAGTCACGGTGCTGCACGCTCTCATTTCTGTGCCAAGCCCAGTGGCTAGAACACTGGCTCAGATGCATACACACAGCTCAGCAAGGCAGCTGGCAGGGAGCGCTGAGAGAAAGGGCATTGCTCTCCACTCCTGTTTCGGCTTTATGAACAACAAAATCCCAAGCCCACCCGCGAGAGCTCATGTCCGTCTCTGGGTGGCACGACCTTCCACTGGATAGAAAGAACGAGTCTGCCAAGCCCGCCCTCAGCCTGTTGTCGAAATCACCTGCTCGTGCATCTGTGTCTCCCAATGGACTAGAAGTTCTTCAAGGACAGGAAACATACTTTATTTCTCCTTGTATATTCGGTGCCCCACGTAGTGCGTGGCTTGGGCCATCTTGGTGCTGTTTAACATATGTTCAATAAATATTTGTTTAACTGGACTGAATTTTGGCTCCAGAAATCCAATATACTCTTCTGGTGCTGCCAAGCCCCAGCATCTGCAGATCAAACACGAGTCCCACTCCCCACCTATGAAGGAAGACACCACGCTTCCTTGTCCTGGCTCCTGGGATGTGGAGTCAGCTCAAAGCACACATGGTGTCCACAAGTGCATTCCACAAAACTGAAGTCAACCTCCTCTGTAGGCATTGCATTCCATCTGCTTCTGCCCTCGGGTAGACAGGGAGGCCAGCGGACACGCCAGCCATCCGTTCTTCGAGCAACCACGGGCTGTGCCCTGAACACGGAACCCACGTTTTCATCATGTGGCTCTCTGCTCCAGCGCTGCCCCCCCAGAAAAGCCTTCTCCCATCGCTCTTCCAGAATAAGGCCTGGGCGCTCTCCATCAGGGGGCCCTGCCCCGTCCCTGTCACTCCACATGACAGTGGTCCCTGTCACTGGACACGCAGGTGGCACCGTATGCTGATGTGCAGAACATGGACTCAAGGTCAGGGCCGTGTCTGTGTGGTTTGCGGCCACCCCCTCACTTGGAGCACAGCATTCCATACGTGGCTGTGGAACGAGTAGATGGGCAGCCGTCACCCACAGCAGGAACTCACCGAGGGCCCGGTGTTGTTTTCACGAGTGTTGAATGAAAACCATGTCGGCATTAACAGGCACATAGTCTGGTGAGGCAGGCGAAGCCCTTCACGTCTGACAGGTGTCCAGAGGAGTGGAGTGTGCTATTATTTTCAGGTGGAGACCCCTAGCACATGGAATGCTGCTGAAGAGTGTTGCGTGTGTGGCTTCACAATGATGAGAAGACAAAATATTGGGAGAAGAGGTGGGCTTAGATTCGGCACTCCAAGCTCACAAAGCCACTGTAGTATTGATAATCAGTACAGGCACGTGGACATCTCTAACTCTGTTGGTAAATCTTCGTCACAGGCCTGTCCAGTGTGGATGTACAGTACTTTTCCCAGAAACTGAGTGTTTACAGGATCTCACCCATCATGCCTTATATATACTAGGCACTCAGTAACCATTTATTAACTTGATGTGATGGATCTAATTCAAAATATACTTTGAAAACTGTTCACCAGAGTAATGCCCTCATGGACCAACCTTTATGCATCCACCAAAAAAGGTATGAATTTGGAACAAATATTGTACTCCAAGGAATCAAAATTGCAAGCAGATTAATTTCTAAAAGATTTACATGACTAAATTTTAATTTCTTCATGGTACCTTTTCAAATCCAGTCTAAAGTATCAAGTATGTTTTTACTCTCATCTAATCCAATGAGCTTTAATAAGCAAAGTAGTTCCCAGTAGACCCCAAACCCGGGCTATTCCATTTGTGTAGCCTTCTGTGTAAAGGAATGGGCTGAACTAATTTTCTTCTGAATTTTTTTTATATTTAATCAACAACATCATTGCCAAGGAAAACCACTTTTCAGAAGTCTCTCGATCCTGGTTTATAACTTATAATCAAAAACTGGAATTTTGCATCTGATGGGCTTTAGTGTGTAACATTATACTGTCATACTTTTCATGCTATAGTTAAAAGTGAGAGATAGTTTCCATTATAAGAATTTTCCCATCATCTGGTTACCCAGTGAAAAGCATTTACTTATAAAAATGGTCTTTCTAATTCGTAGGTTACAGATGATTGTGGGTCATCTTGAAGAATATCAAAAAAGTTTTGATTCCTCCAGACACCCTTGTGAATTCACCTGGGCACGTCAGTGGCTGTAGGTATAGACAGGATAGGACAATGTGACAATAATGTCCCATACAAACAAGGAAACTGCTTGAAGCCCTGGCAACCGACTTCGCACCCCGGGGGGTGTGCTCTGGGCTGGTTTCAGCCACAGCCTGCTCCCAGCAGCCAATGGGCCCCACGCAAGGCTCAGAACAGTACCCCGAGCCAGGAATATCACCAAGTGACCACGTGGCACTCAGAGAGGACACTCCATGCGGACTCAGAGCCCCAGGGAGAAGCTCAGAGTCTGGTCTGTCCTGCAGGGGCAGAGCAGCCTCTGATCACACCATGGAGATAGGTTCAGCAAAATGTGTTGCATTCAAACAGTGGAAGACCTGCTGTCTTTAAAGAACATGGACACATGGGTTCGTGGTGGGTTACCAGGCACCTCCCAGCATGACCCTTGCTCCACCGACCCCGCTTCATCCAATCTCCCCAGCGCCATGGGCAGATGGTGACAAGCACCCCTTAGCGAGCCCCTCGAGGCCGGTGCTGACCCGGCTGTCAGACATCGCTGAGTCCAGGCCTAATTGGGCGAGTCCCCTATCCTGGCCTTCCACCATCACACCTGGCACTTTTCATCCCTAAGTCAAACCTCTTCCCTCCCCTCACCCCCACCTCTGCTGGAAAGACCACTCCTGAGGATAGGGCAGGGCCGGGTGTGTTTGTTTCCCAAGGTCTCCTGAGCACATGTAACCTCTGAAAGGAGAGCCGCTCTGGCCAAATAAATACCACATTCATCCCTCGGATAATCACTTCTCATCGTGGGTTCAGGTCTTCAAAACCAGTTGGGTTCCTCGGTTGCGAATGTGCAGACCCCCCCGGGAGGGCAGGGCGACCTTCCCCTCCGAACACGCACAGTAGCCAAATGACAACTTCTCCACTGTGGACGCCACAGACCACCGCTCCTAACAAGGTACTGCCCAACGCTCAGTCCACAAATCAAACAGCTGGGCTGAGCGAGAAATAAGGAAGGATGGTGGCCAGTGACTAGCAGCAGGGAGGGAAAGTTCCCATTTATTTTCTTAAGCCAACTAATGATGAAACGGCGTGGAGGGAGAGAAAGACACAACATGGTCGTGAAAGACTATATTTCCAGATAAATGGGCAGATATCAGATTCTGCAGTAAGTACTTCCACCTATCAAAATACACACACACACACACACACACACACACACACACACACACACACACACACACACACCAGCTTTGGAGCGTGGAGGGAGATAGAGATCTTAAAAACACAGGGTCATATGCAGAAACCCTCACAGATATCATCACAAAATGCTAGAAATGTGAAGGATCCTTGGAAATCAGCGAATCCAGACATTGCAAACCCACAGTCTCAAACCATAGATTGCGGTCAGAGGTATTCAGCTGGGCCTGCAGAATTTTTAAAAATTGAACCAACGTTTCACCAAGGAGAGAAAATTCATATAAAAATCCAGATTAGCAGCACTGGACCCCGTTGCCCACCCAGTAGCTGAAGCCGAGTGGCAGCTGCTACCATTAGAGAAGGCAAGATCGGCCAGTTTGCCACAGTCCCCACTACTCCCTCTTGTGTTGGAACACAAAGACTGGGTGTCAGAAAATTAAGGAAAAATAGGAGAGAGCTTGCTTCACTCCCTTTTGTCCCTGCCGACCCCTGCAGGCGTTTGAGTTTGCTCTACTCTAGACCAAGTCCCCGGCTTCGCGAGAAGCAACTTGGCCGGGGCAGCACAGTGACCGACAAATGCATTCCGTGGAAAGTCACTCAAGAGGGGTTGTGTGGTTACATGAAACTGAAGTCTGTGGAGATGGCTTGAAACCCCAGTGCTTTTTGTTCCCACACTGCCCACCCACCCTCCACAAAATGGTCAAAGAAAGGGCCGCCTCGAGGCTTCAGCCTAGCTTGGCTTGGTATCGGCAGTTGCAACGTGCCCAGATTTTAGACATAGCTTCTCTCATCCTGAGGGCATAATTTATTGAGAAGACACGCAAAATGTTTGCTGTAGATGTGCAAATACTTCTGTAAATGAGACTTGCCAGGTGCGGTGGCTCACGCCTGTCATCCCAGTACTTTGGGAGCCAGAGGCAACAGGATTGCCTAAGGCCAGGGGTTCAAGACCAGCCTGGGCAACTTGGCGAAAACTCATCTCTACAAAAAAAAAATCAAAAAAATTAGCCAGGTGTGGCAGCACACGCCTATAGTCCCAGCTAGTTGGGAGGCTGAGGCAGAAGGATCGCCTGAGCCCAGCAGGTCGAGGCTGCCACTGCACTCCAGCCTGGGCGACAGAGTGAGACTCGACTCAAAAGAAGAATAATAAATACAAAAATAAGGCTGGACAGAAGCATCGAATAGGAGGGGTAAAGGAGGCTTCCTTTTCAGAGAAAGTCACTGACGAGTCCAGAGGAAAGTGGCCAAGGAGATTTAAGGCAGGATGGCGAGTGACGTGGGGGGGGGCTTTGCACATGCTGCCCGTGAACCCTTGCAGCAGCCGAAGGGGGTGTATCATGACTCCGGACTCAAAAGCAAAGCACTCAGGGCTCAGGGGCACCCAGGCACCCACGGTGACCGGCCGTCCAGTCAGGATCACACCCAGACCCAAACGCTGGCGACGTCTGCAGTGCCGCAGAGCAGGGAACGCGGCATTCATGCCCGGGCGAGCACACTGAGCCCTGTGGGCTCCGTCTGCCGGGCACCAGGCCCCCCGGCTGCTCACAGGACTGTCATACATGTCATCAAAGAAGAACTCCAGTGTACAAAACTAATTCCTGTAGGCGGGTTCCCAAACAAGGTTAAGGACGCGGTGGTTCTTCCTGTTGTCTAGCCAGCCACCCCAAGGCAGGTGTTTACTAAGGGAATTAATAAAACCTCTTTTCTAAATAAATGTCTTCTTTAGAACGGTTACAAAAGTCGGTGGTCAAGGATTTGGCTGAATATACAAGCCAAAAGCATGTCTGCTAATGAATAAGAATAATAACCAAAGTCAAAATAAGTAATTCAAGAATGAGCGCTTTTGAAGAGTCAGGAATTTGATTAAAAATTCACTCACTTTTTTTTTCCTGTAATGAAACAGTTCTTTAACCACAAAACAGCTTTTATAATGATGCCGAAGAGTGTGGTTCCAAGGAAAACACTCCCCCATTTTAATCATGACTATTA
The DNA here is from genome assembly GCA_027257055.1 of Cephalopachus bancanus. Classification (NCBI taxonomy): domain Eukaryota; kingdom Metazoa; phylum Chordata; class Mammalia; order Primates; family Tarsiidae; genus Cephalopachus; species Cephalopachus bancanus. Next base: position 88,036 of record JAPVLO010000281.1, on the reverse strand, counting down.
TTTTTGAAAATGAAAATGGCTGAGGTCATTGTAATCTATTTTAGGGTTTGCCTGGGTTGGTGGTATTTTTGTCTTGGCTTTGAGCTCTCCGTGTTACCAGCTAAATGTTATGGGTTTTGCTATGTGCCCTTTCAAATCCTATTCTTTTTAACAACGTTGTACTTTATACACATAAATTAGAGTGAATTCCATGTTCTTTCCAGATGGGGTCCACACTCTCAAGAAGACTCGGACTTGCCTTTTGTTAAAAAGTTCAAGCCGGGCTCGGTGGCTCAGCCTGTCATCCCGCGCCTTTGGGAGGCTGAGGTGAGTGGATTGCCTGAGCCCGCTGGTTCGAAACCCGCCTGGGCAGCGAGACCTCATCTCTACAATAGAAATCAAAAAATCAGCCAAGCGTGGTAGCGCATGCCTGTAGTTCCGGCTACTCGGAAGGCTGAGGCGGAAGGATCGCCGGAGCCCAGCAGGCCGAGGCTGCGGTGGCCGGGAGCGGCCACTGCACTCCAGTCTGGGTGACCGAGTGAGACTCCAACTCAAAAAAAAAAAAAAAGGGTCAGTATGCACTTCTTGGATCATCAACGTCCCTATGACCATAGAAATGCTGTGAGGACCTTTATACACTGACAAATTAGTAAAACCATAAGACTCGTGCTTTTTTTTCACCAAACTGAAATGTGAAGATAATGTCTGTATGTCTTCTCCTTCCAATTTATGAAGACATACACAGATTCTTTTTTTTTTTTTAAAGCCTAGAAACAAAACCATCCAGGCAGAGTTCTAGACCTCCTGACACCTCAAGGGAGGGTCTGGACACAGATACCCTTTTAGGACACACCAGAGAAGCTCTCTGACCCATGTCGGACCCAGTAGACAAGACAATATCCAAAGATACAAAAGCCACACAGCCAAGCCCTCCCTTCAGATGTGACTAATATTTCCCAGCTTTCCAACTTAGCTCCATTTTTTATTATAATTCATTATCAGGTCACACAGAACAGCCACAAGCCCCTCCAAGTCCCTCCTACCCCGCACGCCCCGCGTGAGAGACTGACTTCACAGGACACGCATGGCGTGGAAATCTGGCTATTAAAACAGTCTTAAGTTCTGTTTGTTTGTTTATTTTTTAAAAAATCAGCTTGCAAGGCCAATGTAATAAGACGCTGTCGCTTTTATGAAAGAGGTGAAATCATTTTAAACACAGACACACCATGCGTTTATTTATTTAGAAACTTGTTAAGTAGACTCTGGGAATTCGCATATTCAATGTTGACATTGTGGGGAACAGGCAGGGAGCCAGAACCCGCCTCCAGAGGGACCCACCGGACAAGGGCTCCCGGCCTCTCCCCCCCACCGGCCCGAAGAGGTGGAAGCCATCAGCAACCCGCAGCCCATCTGAACCGGCCGGGCACTTCAAAGGAGGCTGAGCGTGTTTGGCTGCTTCTTCGTGTCACGCTTTTGAGTGCGTTTTGTAAACAGTTTTTTTCCCAGTGTGGAGACATCTCTGAAGTTTCTCGGATGGCGAGCAAGCAAAGGCAATTGACAAGGGTTCTACTTTTTTCGTTTCCTGGTGGGGGGGCAGGCAACAGCCATCCGTGCGCCCTGAAAGGGGCACAGGGAGGGCCTCCGTCCCCGGCCGCCTCCCGTCTCTGCGGGATGTAATCCAAGGACAGTGCCACCTTCCCTGAGAATCTCCTGGTAAGGCCAGGAGAGTGGAAGAGGAGATCTGCTTTAGAGAGAGAATCTGGCTCAGGGAGGGAGGGGCCGGATCCTGCCTGCGGGGCGCCAGGAGAAAGGGAAGCTGGGCCGCAGGCCATTCCGAAGATGCCTGGACGGCGTTCTGGCGGAGGAAGGGTTAATGCCGCCCCACAAAGCCGCGCCGGCCTCGGAGGGGCACCCAGACCCTCGCCCCGGCCGGGAAGGGGCCGCCCCGCGGGGAGAGTGAGGGGCGGGGGGAGGCGGTGCGCTCCCGAGTCCGGGCCGCGTGCGCGCGTGTGCACCGGCGTCCACACCGTCAGTGCGAACCGGGCACTCAGCCCCGAGGCTGGAGAGGGAAGGCGCTCTGGCCAAAGCCCGGAGCCCCGGGAGCGGCGTGGGGGCACCCGGGAACGGAGGGGCACGCCCCGAGTGAGCGCCGCCCCTCCTCGCCCGGGAGGGCCGCTCCCCGCGCGGGCGGGGGCTGGGTGGGAGCAGGGCGAGGACGGCCGGGCGTCCGCGTCCCCACCCCTGCCGCTCCCCCGTCGCCGCGGCGGCCTGGGACAGCCCGAGAGGAGCCGACAGCCAGACGCCCGAGGGAAAGGGCTCGGACCCGTTCCCTCGACTGGCAGAAAAAGCAAAGCGAAAACACCCACGATCCCGGCAGCGCCGGGCGTCCACGCGACCGCGCCTGCCGGGGATCCGCCAAGGAGGCCGCAGGCCTCGGGGGACGCCGGAGTCACACTCACACGCGCGCACACTCACGCACACATGCGCAAGCACGTTCGTGCGCGCTCCCGCGCACTCACACTCACGCGCATCCACGGAGTCGCGCACACGCGCAAGGTCCCGCTCGCACACGCTCACGCGCAATCACACACAGGGAAGCACCCGCTCGCACTCACACTCATGTCCACCCTCGCACAGACGCACGAGCAGACGTATTCGTGCACACTCACGCGCAGACTCACACACCGTCTCCGAGACCTGCAACTCCTGAGACCCCACAAAGAAAACCCTGCCTCCAGCCTTCCTGCCTCCACGCCTAGTGAACCTCCTGGGGGGAGAAAGCACAACTAACCTTCCACCAAACACTGATTTACTTTTATTTTTATTTACTTGTTTGTTTTTCCCGAAACGCATCAAAATGCCGCGGGAAGCCCGCGCTCCCTCCACGTGCCAAGCGCAGCGGAGTGGCCGCCAAGTGCGGGCAAGGGAGCCGCGTCCACAAGGGCCTCGGCCTCCGTCGGGAGAAGGGCTTCCTCCCCAAAGCCGTCTGGAATCGACAAACGCGTCTTTACAGCAAAGCTCGGCTTCCACCCCGGTTTCTGGAGGATCAAGGAGGCGGGCGGCGAGCGGGGAGGGCGAGGCGGACTCGGCAGCGGCGGCGGTTCGGGTCTGCGGTCTGCACCTCGGGTGCGAGGCCGCTGCGCGAGCGGTGTGCAGGCGCACGGAGGGTGGGCGCGGGCCCTGCCCACTGGAGCCCGCTCTGACCAGGTCAGCGCGCACTGCGAGGGCCTGGCCTGGCTCCGGCCGCGTCTGCACGAGGCGGGGTCCCTGCGCCTCGGGGCTCCTGCCGTCACGGGACGTCTGGGCCTGGCCTCGCGGGGCAGCCCGCCCCTGCCCGCGCCCCGGGCCTCCTTCCCGGGCCTCCCTGCGCCGCCAGGCCGCTCGGCCTCCGCCTTCTCAAAGACAAGATTCCGGGGCGTTCGGCAGCGCAGGCGACGCTGCCTGGTTTTCCTCCTTTCGTGTCCCAGCTGAATGCTAAGCCTTCCCCACGTCGGTGGAGACCCTTGCGTCGACCCTGTAGACGCCCCGCGGGGGCACCGGGCGCGCGCGGGCCCGGCTGCAGCGCGCGTCTCAGGGCCTGCGACCGCCGGCCCGAGCCGGGCGCACTCGGGGCACCCGGGAAAGCCACGCGGGAGGCGGCGGCGAGCGAGGGAGCCACTCCTGGCGCCGGCGTCCCCCGCGCGAGCAGACCCGGTCCCGCAGCTTCCACCCCAGCGAGGGCGGCTCAGCGGCCACCGCCGCCGGCAGGAAACCACCTCGGGCGGTCGCCGGTCCCCGCGGTTTCCGCTCGGCCGGCCGGCGCTGGAGGCCCCGCGCGGCGGCGCTTCTGTCCGGGCGGCGGCCTGGAAGCGGCGGAGACGGAGCAAGCGGGTGCCCCGCGGCCGGACGGTGTCCAGCCCGGGCGAGGCCGGCGTGGACCGAGGGGCCCGCGCGCGGGTGGCTGCGCACGCCCGGGCGGCAGGAGCCCTGGAAGGGGCTCGGGAAGCCGGAGGGCTGAGCCGGGCCTTCGCGCGGACGCGGGACGCGGGGCCTCCGGCCTCAGGGCACAGCCTTGAGGGCTTGGGGACGGGCACCCCCACCCACCAGCCACCCACACAGCCACACTCCCACACTCGCATAGTCACAGGCGCGCTCAGCCACACACGGCCACACTCAGTTGCACAATCACACTCCCAGTCCCCTACAGTCACAGTCACACGGCCACACTCGTAGTCACTCAGCCACACGCACACTCAGGCAGTAACAGTCGCCCTCGCATAGTCAAACACACGGGCACACTCACATTGTCACGGTCACAGACACACACGGTCACCCTCGATGGACACTCACACAGTCGCCGTCACACACTATTTACAGTCACACAGTCACACTCACACAGTCACACTCACATTCACTCCAGGCCTTAGAACCGAAGCCCGGGCCCCTCTCCGCCCCCCGCACATGCATGTGTGTCCCCTCCCATGACAGTAACGACACCGCCTCAGTGAGAAGCAAGCAGGGAACACCATTCCACCGGCGCCCGTGACGCGTCGCAGCGAAGTGACATGAGCCATGTCCAAAGAGAAACGGGTGGAGGCCGGCCCTACGCCGCGCCCGGGTGAGGCCGGCCCTGGGCCTGGGGTGGCGGCGCGGGGCGCGCTGGGGACGCTGGGCGCGGCCATCCCGGACACCTGCCGACCTGGCCCAGCGCGCCCAGGACGCGGGAGTCCCTGGGGAGGAGCGCCTGCCCCCGCCCCACGTCCCAGGTCCACGAGCTTTCGAACCTCGGCCACGCTGGGGGACCTAGCGGCGGCCCCGCGACCCCCTGCGACAACCCGCCAAGGGCGCCCCGGGCCAGACGCCGCGTCCCCGCGGACTCCAGGAGGAAGCACGTGGACGAACCCGGCTCCGCCGGGCACCTCGTCCTGCCTGCCCCGGTGGGTCCGCGCGCCCGAGCCGCCCCCAGCCTCCCTCGTCCCGCGGGACCCAGGCCGCCCGCGCCGGCAGCAGGGGGCGCCGGGGAGGGCCGTTCACCCGGGTCCCGCCGCGCCCGGGGGCGGAGCGGGGGTCCGCGGCGCCCTCCCCGCGGCCGGCGTCGGGCACCCCCGCCGGGCCGCCCCGCGCCGGGTCCAGCCCGCCGGGCTCGGCCCGCCGGAGCTCTCGGGCCGGGAGCCCCCGCCTCCTCCTCCAGGCCGCGCCCCCACGCCCGCGCCCCACGCGCGCGGTGCCGCCCCGCCACCTGCGCGCGACCTGCCTGCGCCCCGCCGCGATCGCGCCCGCCCGGGCCGCGCGCCTCCCGGCCGCCGCCGGGCCACAGCGCCCACTACCGAGCCCGCCCGCTGCCCGCGCCAACTCCGCGCCGCCTCGCAACTTTCCCAACTCCTGCGCCGCCGCGGCGGCCCCTCCGAGCCGCCGCCCGCCGACCCCGAGGCGCGCGGCGCGCAGGCCCCCTCCCCCCGCTCCCCCCTCCCGGGCCAGCTGGTTGGCCAGAGGCGACGCTCCCGCCGGGGAGGGAGGGGAGGGGAGGGGGCCTCCCGCTCCCCCTCGCGCTCACTCTCGCGCGCTCTCCTCCTCCCTCCGGCCTCGCCGCCCCCGCCCCACCCCCACCCGCCGGGCTGCGGCACCGGCGGGCGCGCGGGGCTCGGCCGCCGGCTCCTCCGGCGCCAAACCCGGGCGAGCGCGGCGCCCGCGCAGGCTGGACCGGCGCGGCCCGGCCCGGCCGCGGCCGGCCTGAGACGCGCGCAAGATGGCAGGGGCGCCCGTAGGAAGGGAGAGTGCACCTACTTGTGGCCAGTTTCCTCGCCCTGCCTTTGGATCGCATGCTGCGCCCGGTCCTGCCGCCGCCGGAGTGTGCTGGGGCTCTCCTCGGATCTCGCCCTCCTCTTGCGCTCCTCTGGCTCCCTCCTTCTCCTCCTCTCTCCGTCTCTGCCCCCCTCGCTCCTTCTCTCCCTCTCTGTCTCTCCCTCCCTCGCTCCTCTCTGTCCACACGCGCTATCTCTCCCGCATTGTCAGTTTGGACACCTTCGCACATGCGCGCTGGACGCCCCTCGACATCTCTGCGCCGCCAAAAAAAGTTTGGAGCGATTTATCACTTTGATTTGGAGATCTTGTCAGATGGCAATCGCCGAGGAGGCGGAGAAAGGCGCGCGGGGAGGGCACGGGGCGGGGAGCGGACGCTCGCCCAGAGCGCAGCGCGGCGGCCTGGCCGGATCGATCCGCGCTGGAGGCGCCGACGCGCTGTGCCACAACCATATTGTTTTCCCACCGTAAACTGCACCATTTTTCTGTGCCATCCGTGGGAGGAGCGAGAGCCGGGGGAGACTCACAAACAAGCCTTTCTCCTGCTGAAGGGCTGGGGAGGGCCGGACCCTCGGCGGCTCCTCGGGAGAAAGTGAGAATCACCCTGAACTTGGGAGGCGGCGCGGCGGCTGCAGCTACTGCGGCTTCCGCTCTCCGAGTTGAAGCAGAGAAAACGCGTGCGTGTTTTCCCCTCGATTTTAGCTGTGATCCCCATGCTTGGACTATTTCAGGGGATTTTTGTTTGTTTGTTTGGTCTTTTTTGTTGGGTTCCCCCCCCACGAGTGGTAATGGTCGCCCGGCCGGGCACTTGACACCCGAGACCTGCTCGCTCTGTGGTCGGCTGTCACCTTCCGGCCGCCCGGGGTGGCTCAATCTGCGTCTCCACTCGCTCGCGTGAACTCACGACCTCGGGTGGCGAGAAAAAGGAGTGGGGGGAACCCCACGCACACCCTTAAAAATACGTTGTTGAAATTAGCTCTAATGACCGGATTTCCCAACGAAGTGGCGCCGACACGGGGCGTCCTTCCAGGTAGGATCCAGCCCAGCCCGGCATCTCGCCCCTGGGTACAAGCTCCTTGCATCGAACGGTTTCGTTCAATACCTTCCCGTGTCATTCATGCCCCCTTTAATACCAGCTGCAAATCCTGCCAGACACCACAAAAGAAATTCACAATCTTTTCGGTCTCTGCTGCTACAATCCATCCTTGGTGTTCAAGTTAGAGAAAGGGAAAAGAAAGGCGTGTCCTGGGCGGGCGGTTGGCTAAGGCCCCGCAGGGGGAGGGGGTCGTGGAGAACGGTCGGTGTACCTGTTGGTAGTTAGGATCCCACCTGGGCCTGAGGGGCCGAGGAAACAAACGGCAGGTCCTACCCACAGGCTACCCCGGCCTACAAGCGTGTTTACCAAAGGGAACCCAGCTCCAAGAATGCACCAGCTTCGGGTGCCCACATTCTTCTTCCGGCAGAGCGAGTCACTCAGGGGGCGTTTGCTGGTTTGCTGTAAGATACGGGTCCCTGGAGAACCAGCTATGGGCCTCCGGGGAGGCAGAATGGAAAGCTGAAACGTGAGGAAGGGAAGTGAGAAGGGAAAGGAGGGAATTAAGCAGAGCGAGAGAAAACCGGCTTCCAAAGGAGAAGGCTCTGCTGCGCGCACGCTCACACACGCGTGCACACATACACACAGAGAGAACTCTCACTCCACTCGGGGCTAAAGAGGCACCTGGGGTGTTCCAGACCCACAATCCCCGTTGTCCTGTGCAGAAGACTGAGTTGCTTGCACGTTTGCTGCGTGCAAAGGCACCAACAACTCCACGTTCTGCGGGTCCCCACAGGTCTTTTGCTCTGAAAGTCCCCCAGCATGAATACGTGAATTCGACAACTCCCCTCTGACCCGAAAACGTCCTCCTCCTCGGAGGAAGAGAGCTGGGGATGGAACGCCTTGGAGGGGAACAGAATCTCCAGGAGAGAAACAGGAGGGCTGGAGGGCCAGAAGTTCTTGGAGCTGCTCCGATCCGCCCGGGACCCTCCAGGGACTGTCCCCTGAGCCGGCGACCCAGTCGTCAGAACCCAGAATGTCCCTCTTCCCTCCTCACCGGGCACCCAGAGAGGAAGAGCACCCGGCGCAGGAGAAGGCTCCCACGGGACATTCCATTTTACCGTCTCACTCCTGTTTAGGGGGAAACAGGAGGGCCACCCTTGCCTCCCCAGACCGCCCCCAGTTCCTGTCGCCTCACCCCCGGGGGTCTGCCTGAATCTGGGTTCCCGAGGACAGGGGAAGCAAGGAGGGTTAGGAGAAGGCTCCAGGCAACCGAGGGCCAGGGCCAGACCCTGAGACTGAATAGGAGCCCACGTATGAAATCAGAACCCACGTGGCGGCCTGGGCGGGTGGGCCCTGGGGGAGACTGGAGGGAGGCGGGAGACTGAGAAGCCAAACGGAGTCTCGGACCCGGGTCCAAAGGCCCCCGTCGTTCAGACTTTTCTGGAAGGCTGTGGGGTGAGGCGGCCCCGCCCCTCCGGGCTCAGGCCCTTAGGTCGCCGGCAGTCGGGTCTCCAGGCCCTTCCTGGGCTTGGGGCTCCGGCGAGCCCAGCGCCTTCCGACTGCAGCCGCCGCGCCGACGCGCGTGTCCCCGGCAGAGGCGCTGCGAAGGGACGAGGCGTCGTTCCTTTCTAAGACACAAAAAGCACAAGTGTCACCACGCCATCCGTTTTTAATTTTCGAACCTGGAAGCCCGGCGTCTCTCCCCGCCGCCCGCCTCCTCCGTTCCCTCCCTCTCGTTTGCCTTCTGCCTGAGGATCCGCGCGGGTCAAGGGCGCGAGCGAAGGGCGGAGACGCCCGGCGCGGCCGCCGGTCCCCGGTCCGGCCGCGAGCCCCGGGCAGGTGACCCCGGCCGGCGGCCTGCAGGCCCCGACACCGCGGCGGGCGGCCGGGCGGCTCGGCCGCGGGCGAGAGGCCTGGGAGAACCTCCCTCCGCAGGCCGCGCCGGCGGACCCCGCGCCCCCGCGCCTTGCGCCGCTGGGGCCGCGGCCCGGGGCGCCCCGTGGGGAGGGAAGGCCGTGCGCTCGCGGGCTGCCTGGGAGGGCTCGGCTCTCGGCCGCCGCGTGGGTCTCGGGGGTTTGTTCGTTCGCCTTTTCAGAAGCAGAGAGGTCGGGAGGGGGAAAGGAAGGCGGGTCGCGAGGAGAAGACGGACGCCCGAGGTGTGAGCGGGAGGGACCGCGGCGCGCGGAGCCCACCCGGCGGGTTCCCGCGACGGGACCCGCGCGCTCTCGCACCCCGGAGCGGGCCGAGCGTCCTGGGGGCAGCGCGGCCCCGTGCGGAGGTATTTCTCGGCCTATTGTCTCTGTGCAGTGAACCTGACGTCGTGCCATTCAGGCGCAGCCTGTGCTCTCCCGGCTACCCGCGAGATTCATTTAATCACCGTAATGCAATTATTAATACTGTTTACCCAACGCCGGGTTTCGGTGGGCTGTTGGGAAATTGAACTCGCGCCGGGCGACCAGCGCCGGGCGGGCGGCTGCGCGTCGAGACGAAGCCGTCCCCTCCGTTGGGTCTCGGGGCCGCAGGTTTCGGCCACCGGCTCAATTAGTCAGAAGGGAAACAATTTTCGTTCACGGCACTAACCGGCGCTTCTGCAGATCGCTTTCAAAACACACGCTTTATTGGGACACGCTCAGCCCGGCGGCGTGGCGGCGACGGAGGAAGGAGGCAGGGAGGTCCCTGCAGCCCCTTGGGCGATAATTATTAGAAATTAATTGGGTTCAGGACCCTGGGTAGGCTAGCTAAATTAATAACTCGACTGGTGGTTTAAATCCGAATTTTCAGTCCCCAGGGAAGGGAGAGAGCCGCAGACACGAAGCGCGGACCCGAGGGACGTCTGAGTTTCCCTGCGAGACGCCCGTCCATTAAGTCGCGACCAGGACGGGCTTGAGCTGGGCGGGGGGAGCCAGGCGAGGGAGGGCGCCGGGCGGGAGGGGGCCGGCCGGAGGGGGAGCCCGGGCCGGAGCGGGCCCGGGGCGGGCGCGGGGGGCCGGGCGGGAGAGGGGCCCGGGCCGGGGAGGCGGGAGCACCCGGGGCGGGGCGCGGGGAGGCGGAGCCCGCGCGGGAGGGGGCCGGTTGCGAGTGCGCAGAAAGGTCTCGAGTTTATTTTATTCGATTTTCCTTGTGTGCATTGTTTTCGGGAGGAGTTGCATCGAGGGGTTAAAATAAAAAATAAAGATCCGTGTACCCGGAGCTGTCGAGCGGGAGTAAAAGTGAAAAGGGAGCCTCAGGCGAAAGGAAATTACTGCGCGCCCGCGCGACCTTTCGGGGAGGTAATCAATCAAGTGATCAACAGGGATATTTATCACGGCCGAGGACGGCCGGGCCCGCGCCGCGGGGGGCGGGGGGGCGGGGCTGGAGACGCTCGTCTACACTCGCGCGCGCACACACTCGCAGAAGTTGGAGCCAAGCGAGCTGCCTGGAGACGGAGCGGGGCGTGATCGGCGCTGGGACCGCCGCGTAGACGTCGGGGCTGGCGCACACGCGCGCTCGCGGGCGGGGCTCGGGCGGGGCCACGTGGGACGCCCGCGGGACCGGCTCGCCGGGACGGGGCGGGGCGGGGCGGGGGGCGGGACCTGCCGGGGGAGTAGAGGCGGCGGACTGGGCTCCCGCGAGGGGCGCGAGCTACCGGGCTGCGAGGGGCGGGGCTGCGGAAGGGCGGGGTTGGCTCCTGCGCGGGGCGCGGGGCTGCCGTGCGGAGCTGCGGGGGGCGGGATCGGCTCCCCCGAGGGCGCGGGGCTGGCGAGACGGCGGGGGCCGGGGGGGTGGCTCCGCTTCAGCAGAGACCCCCCTTCCGCGGCGTGCCCCCCAAGCCGAGGCCCCGCAGTCGTTCCCGCGAGGCCTGGGCAGACGGAGCCCCGTCTATGCCGCCGTCTCCACCTGGGGAACTTGCCGTTTTGTCCACGGCGCTTCCAGTCTCGCGTTTCCGAGCACTTGTTGGGTTTTACGTCCCGCCCCTCCCCCAGCTCTTCAGCTCCCAACTTCAGAAGAGTGGGTTGGGGGGCTTCCGTGATGTTGAGGAGGACAAGAAATAGCCAGCTGGAAACCCAGACCCCGAAGCCCCGCTAATCCGGGGTATAAACGGCCGGTCTCCCGAGAGGGCCGGCCCCACACGACCACCAGCTGGGGCGCCGTCTCCTGGCGGGCGCATGAGCGCAGGTGGGGTGCGCCCCCAGGTAGAGGCTCAGCCCCCGCGGTGTGGGAACGTGGGCGCCCTCTGGCATCAGACTCGACTCTCCGCGCCCCCCCCCCACCGCGTCCTCCCAGCCTGGCCTGCGCCCCCTTTCCGCTGCCCCTCGGTCCTCCCTCCCAGCCTGGCTGGAGCCCCCACCCCCCTCTCCCGGCCTCTCCCCTGCCCGGCCTGCGCCCCCTCTCCCCTGCCCCACCGCCCTCCCTCCCCTCTCCGCCCTTCCTCCCGGCCTCTCCCCAGCCTGGCCTGCGGTGCCCCCTCCTGGCCTCCTGGCTCCGCAGACCCGGGCGCCCTGCTGGTCTCCAGCCGCGCACGGTAGCCGCCAGGCGAGTCGGCAGTCGCTGGGCGCGCCGGGGAGGGCGGCGGCGGGCGGGGGGACCCGCGCGAGGGGCTCGGGAGGGCCACCCCCGCCGCTGCTGTCGGCTTGGGGTCAGGAGGAGCGACGTCCCGGCCCCGGACCTCCCCGCCGCGGGGCCCTCCGCCGAGGAAAGCCGGCTGGAAGGGTCGTCTCCAAGCGTCGAGGGCGCACGACCCCAGAGGCTCTTGTGAAAGGGAGGATTCCAGCGCCCGCGTCTGTTAGAGGAACTCTGGGAAACAAGGTGAAGCTGGAAGACCTCGCCCATCCAGCCGTCGGAGGCGCCGGTTCCCGCGTTGCCTGTTCCCGGCTGTGCACCCCGGGCCGACCCGGAACCTCCCCGGGACCCGCGTGTCCCCCGCGCGGTGGGGCCGCCATGGGCGCGGCTCCTCACCGCCTCGTGCCAGGCCCCTGGCGGCGCTTGCACGTGGCACTGAGGATGCTCGTCCAGGCGTCGCCACGCCACAGCCCGCCTGGTGATGGAGCCGCGGGACGCCACAAGGAGAGGGGCTTGGAAGGGAGTAAGTGCTCGCCCTTTCTTCTTTTTTTGTTATTTTGCATGCTTTTTTTGTCTGCTTCGTGTTTTTTGAATTGTCACCTCCATGGGTCTGGTTGTGGCCCTGACTTTAAATACATGAAGCTATCGATTAGGTCTGGATCCCTGCCGGAAATAAAAGACTTGTGAAATTAACACGTGGAGTCCTCCAAAATTCTTTATTCCCACTAACAAGTGATTGTGGTTGACATGGGAAGTGTAAGCGTAGAGCGAATTAATTTCCTTAATGTACTCTTAAACTTGTAAGCAGAGTATACTTTCGCTGTCTTTTGAAAACACAAACTCCAGGACCCATGCCGAGACAGCTTATAAATGAGACTGCCTCGTAACAAGATCCTCAGGGCTCAAAGACTTAATTCCCTTGACTGGGGTCCAAGGCAGACCTGGCAACCCTCACAGTCAACCCCTCACCGTCTGCACTGAAGACCGGCAGCCATGACAGAGTGGAATACAGGTGTGCCCTGCCTTAGGGAAAGCCACAGCACAATGTGATTATTTGCCTCATGCTATTTTTATTAAATAATGAGTTCCCCTGGGACATTTAAAATATTATTTGACTCACACAAATCTGATTTATATCTGCTTTTCCCAGAAACATACCTATCAAGGTAAACCTCGCTTTTTGGAAACAAGGATGCATATCCCACAGCAGATGTTTCATAAGCAGTTCACTTTCAGAGATTATGACAAGGAAGATACCACAGTTCAGAGAGAAAACTCAACTGAATACAGAAAAAGCTGTAGAACTGATCTATTGAATTATCTACTTTGAGGGTTCGTGTAGGTGTACTAGAAGCCTGACCTAGGATAGGATGTGGGCCTCAAATATTCTAGAAAACTAATGCCTCTATTCTGGGTTTTAATCGTAAAGTTTCCAAATCAACTCTAGGAACCTCGTGAAAAATTGTTTTCAAAACTGGGAAAGAATTTCCTGTTGCATAGAGAAACTGAAGAATAATTCTAAAATTTGTCTGCATTTATACCCATTTATAAGAAATGGTTTATCAGCCAGAACATCACCATCCAACTTATAGCCAGGTCTTTGCTTCGCTGTGTGGCATTGAACTGAAATGTTGAGCCTGGTTGCGCTGGACTCAGGACGTTCCACCTCCTTGAGGGCTCTAGAAGACAGTGTCACTCTCTTCTGCAGTGAAAGATTCAATGCAGAGAAGCCAAGCTCATGAGTATATTCGTTTCTGTTGTGTTAATGTTCTCCTGAGCTTTTTACAACACTTGTGTCCAAAATCTCTATAGAATCAATAACGACGCAAGTTTTCTCTTCAAACTAAGAGGGCAGTGTGATGCCTCTCATCTCCTTGCCTTCCTGGGTGGGACAACAAGTCCACAGGGAGTATTCCTAGTCCTCCTTCCTAATCTACCCTACGCCACACTGCCTCCTTGGTCTTTCCTCTGAAAGTGTCATTCTCCTGCCAGACTTCTCAGGACCCCTCAGTTCTTGCCAAGATAAAGCACCAGATGTTTGCCTTTCACTCCGAGAAGTCCTACATCAGGGAAGCAGCAAGGGAGGTGGGGACAAGAAGCATCAAGGATCTTAGTCTGCCTGGGTTTTGGGATTCAATAAGTGAAACAGATTTGGAAAGCTAGGCTGAGCACATGCCATGGGGAACTTGGAATGAATGGCAAAAATTGGGGGCTTTACCTTGAAGGTGATCAAGGGATCTCGAAGATTCTGTGTCGGGAAATGACATTATCAGAACCGTGGCTTCAGAGGAGTGATGTGTAAGAATAAATGACACATCTTCTTCACATGTTCAGTCTACACATCGTATGAGAATCAAGACAAACGTCATCCTCCCATAAACTGTTGATGTGGTTCTTTCAACCGAAAGCAGCCTCTCCCCATCAACAATCTCCTGTAAGTAAGGTCTCTCTCTGCAGACTGTAAACTCCTCTAGGGGATATTTGTATCAACTCTTCTCATCCTCCAGTGCTCAAGCACATCTTTCTTGGAACCTGTATTTTCTAAATGTAAGGATTCTTGTTTTTCAGCAATTTTAGAAAATGCTCAGCCATTGCCTTTTTTAATACTGCCTTTCCTTCAGATTCTCAATTTTTTTCTATTCTCTGGTTAGATATATGTTAGATTCTCTTGTTCTATCTTCTATATTTATCAGCCTCTCTTTTATAGATTTCATTTACTATCACTATGCTTAATTCTGAATAATTTCCTCAGATATATATTCAGGTTCTCAAATCTCTCTTTAGCTGTGTCTAATAAGCTACTTATCCTGTCAATTAATTTTTTTCTCAATCATTTTTTTAATTTCCATAATTTATATATTTTTTAATGTGCTTTTATCTTTTCACACTGCCTGGCTATCTTCTGACTTTTGGTCTTAACACTGGTTACTGTTGTAAACATGATTCTCTTATCTGACAGCTCTTTTATCTGAAGTTCTTGGAGTCTGATCCATGTTTGTTGTATCTACTAATCATTGCTCAGGAAAGTTGTTTTTTCATATTTTAGAAGATTAAGTCGTGAGTTCACCTTCAATAAGATTTTATCTGTGGGAATCATGTTTAAAATGACTTGAAGACATTTCCTTTCTGAGTGGTTTTACACTTGCTTTTGTTAGAGGCTTCAGTGTTATCAGCTTTCTCACTAATTTATCAGCCTGAGGTTTCCTAACCTATGGAGGAAGTGTAATTAGAACCACAGACATGTGATAGTCAGGCCTGTTGGGAAGAATTGTCCAGGGATGCTTTTTTCCCCTCCAGAGGCCAGATGAGATAGAAGCTTCCCCGTAATCTCTTTTTCCCAAGAGCTGATGACTGACTTTCTAGACCAACTTTCCCTGATTATGCAGCACCTTGAGACCCAGCTTTATGCAAGGGTGTCAGTTCTCTCTTCTCAATTCATATTGAGTCAAAGATTTTCATCCCGATTCCATGACGATTTTGAAGAGGCTGTTGTCTCCCCTCCAACCACCATAGGCTGCCAAGACTTTGACTCTCTCTTGTGTTGAACCTAGGGATTTTCCTTACATTTTCCAAGAACATTTATCAACTTTTGAGCAAAAGACTTCAGTGGAGGGAGGGATAGCAGATTATTTAGTCTGTAAGAATACTGAGAAGTCTAGACTTGAAAATACCTGTGGTGGTTTGCCTTTAGTGAACTTCATTTCAATTTTTTTATTGAATCTTTATTTAAAAGAAATCTCTGGCCGGCGTGATGGCTCAAGCCTGTCATCCCAGCACTTTGGGAGGCCAAAGTGAGAGGATTACCTGAGCCCACAGGTTTGAGACCAGCCTGGGCAACTTGGCGAGACCTTGTCTCTACAATAAATCAAAAAATCAGCCAGGCGTGGTAGCACGCGCCTATAGTTCCGGATACTTGGAAGGCTGAGGCGGAAGAATCACCTGAGCCCAGCAGGTCGACACTGGGCTGGCCATGAGCATGCCACTGCACTCCAGCCTGGGTGACAGAGTAAGACTCCAGTTCAAGTATATATATGTATATATATATATGAAATCTCTGAGTTCCAAAACAAAGGCAAAACTGGGTGTCACTTATAAGTAGAATCACAAAAATAACCCCCTCCCTAAAATCTTTCATTACCTTCCTTCTCTGGCCATCGAAATGATATTTAGCCTTCAAATGTCATCTCTGATTCAGTGTTCTCCCTAATGCTTTCCATGATGATACTAGTTACAAAACAACAGCCATTTAGTAGGTGTTACCCTGTATTAAGGTAACCACACTGGCACTTTGTGTATGTCACCTTATTTTTCTAAGTAGCTCTAAGACCTTTTTACAGAAGAACAAACTGATGTTCCTAGGAGTTAAGTAACTTTTCCGTCGCCCTAGTTACTCGTAGGTTGAGCCGCATGAAATTGCTGACACTCGACAGCTTTTTTACCCACAGCAAAGCAGTTTTGCATGGTTCGGTCTAACAAAGGGTAAAGGCACCATCCAATGTCTGACCAGTGTCCAACCTCACATACTTCCCTTTAGACAGCCCAACCCCTTCCCCAGTGGCCGGCCCCTCCCCTGGGCTGTGATGGCACTCTTCACCCACTGTCTTCGCCCACTGTCTTCGCCCACTGTCTTCGCACACTGTCTTCGCCCACTGTCTTCGCCCACTGTGACCTCCAGATACGGTCACATGTGTGCACAAATTTTCTCTGGTAGACCAGGCCTCAGCTCTGTGTCCTAAGCCCTCTGCACAGGACTTGGTACATGTCGCGTCTTCAGAGTGTGTGTGTGTGTGTGTGTGTGTGTGTGTGTGTGTGTGTGAATAAACCAGACTCGGTTATTCAAGTCTCAGTCGGCATTTGTGTGCCGTTGATGTGTTTCTAAGCCCTTCTCCTGCTCTTCATTTTTCCTAGTGGCACTTTTACAATGTGCTCCCAAGTGTTGTGACATTCCTCCCATCGAGAGGTGGGTCTTCCCATGACTCCCTTCCGCGAATCTGGGTGACTTGGGACCCCTGGGTGGCGCTCTGTGGCTTCCAGGGCTTGGTCGTGATGGCTCGTGCAGCTTCTGTCTGGCTCTTGGACATCTGCTCCCTCTAGGGTGCTCGCTCAGAACCGGCAGCCATTCTCATGGGGAACCTCGCGTGGATTCTCTTTGGACTCCCCAGCACAGGAGCAGGTGAAAAGTGAAGAGGTCCGCAGACGAGGCAACCTCCGACTGTGGAAGTCACCTCCAGCAATGGATTTTCCTTACCAAGTTTCCAGATATCGTGGCTCCAAGACAAGCCACGTGCTCCGTGAATGTAAGAACCCGCTTGCTGTCTACACGGTCCTTTGGGAGTGTGTAGCGGTAACCACCCAGAGTGTTGCTTTCGTTTGGACTGGGGGTAAGACCAGGATGGCCTGGCCAGCCCTGAGCCCTCTGGTGAGTGTGCTGGTCGTAAGGGCGCTCCCTCCCCAGCACAAGGATCCAGTGCAGATAGCTGCTCCCATGTGGGTCACTGTGGCTTCAGTGGATTTCAGCTTCTTTTGGGAACACTAGGCTTGACCTACTGGGTCTGGCCTGCTGACCTCTGCCTGGCCCAGCCTGGTGGGCTGAGAACAGTGGCTTCCCAGCTCCTACAGTCCCTCTCTTCTCCGGGCTGGACTTTGTCTCACTGGGCCCTCACAGACTGTGACATGCAGCTATCCGGCCACAGCCAGGTCTTGCTCCAGAAGCCGAGCTCTGCTGCGGCCAGAGCCCTGTGTCCATTTCATCCTCACATTCGGGGCCACTCGGAGACGGGGCTCAGCTGACCCCAACCTTCCTGGACCTGGACCTGGCGACTTGGACTCTGGCCCCTCCTTGGAGGGCTGCAGCACCATCTCCGCTCCTGCCGTGCACCCCAGCAGGGCCTGTCTCCTTGCCAGGACTGTTGGCAGAAACATGGCTGGACCCCTCACTGCAGCAGACACACCTGCAGGGATGTGCAGACGGAGCATGCGGCCGTGGCCCTGGGTGCAGCAGAGCCATCCTGAAGCCCAGAGCAGAGGTGCCGGGAGCTCCCCGGGCAGCTGTGCCAGAGTCCTGGCATCCAGTTCGCGCGCCATTTGTGTGAAGTGGGCAGGGATGACTGTGGCGTTGGTGAGGCCAGCCCTGAGCTGTGCGGGCTTTTTTTTTCGCTCCGCAAAGTGTCCACGCCTGGGTCTCCCATCCTCCCAGACCCTAAGCTGCCCAGTATGTCAGCAAAATCAGCAGCTTTACCTGAGCCCACCAGAGTGAATTGTTGGTCTGGAATTAAGAACACTGAATTTGCCGCCTTCCAACATCTTGTTTTCTGTGAGTCATTTCGGAAATCCTAGAGCTGTAGTCCGCTCGTCTAATTTTTGTTTGCAGGTCCTGACAGAAAGGACGGACTGTTAATAGTGAAAACCTACTATGAGCCCCACCGTGGCAGTAGGAAATTAACAAGCTCCATGCAGTGGGGTGAAAACAATGACCAGCCAACCAGACGACATATGCAAAGAGCATTAATTTCGGTAAAAGTGTTCATGTTAATTAATAACAATTTTAATACTTAAGTGATAAAAGTATTAATACTGGTAATGAAACATTTTAACCATTATAAAATAAACGTATGATTTATCTTAAAATGTCTCCCTTCTGAAATTCCTCTTTGGGGAAACATGTTTAATAAAGGATATATCTCACAGTAGTATATACATGTAATTTATAAATATCTTTTCTGAAATTGCATGGCAAAACTCTTTTTATTGATTAAGATCTGTGACCCAAATGTTTAGAAACCACTGCTGTGAATTCAAAGGACCCTGGAGCGCGGTGGTGCAATCATAGTTCACTGCAGCCTCGAACTGGGCTCAAGTAATCCTCCCACCTCAGCCTCCCGAAGTGCTAGGATTACAGGCATGAGCCACCATGCCCAGCCTAAACATTCATTCCTAGACAGACTTCAAAGAGCATCTAACCAAATAGTCTGTGACATTTTTTGGTGGCAGAAATCTTTCTTCAGAGAAAGCTCAAGTTCCTAAAACAAGCACCATGCTTGGCAGCATGCCCATATGCGCTTTTACCCCTGAGGATCATCTTTGCAAACCAGGGACATACGAGGCCTCTTTCATTTTAAGCGTAGGAAGCCAAGGGCCAGAGGAGAAACGACTTGGCCAAGCCGGATTGGATGACTACCCTGGGGCCCAGCCTGCATTCCCGAATCTCTTTGTGGGCAAAAGTCTTTCTACCATGTCACCTTGCTTCCTGTAGGTGCTAGATGGGAAGGTCTTCCGCCAGCGCTTCCTGAGCTGTTCCCTTTCCGGTTCTGAAATGTGTCTGCATGCTTGCGGATCTGAGAGGCTGGAGGGAAATGTCGGGGTACCTCCGCGTAGGCCTGGGCCCGCACTTCCAAACAAGCCGTGCGTGTACAAACTTTTTATAGTGAGTTTAACGTGCACGTCACATCTGCCGCCTTGTCTGTTGGCGTTAGTCGCAAGAATCCAGATCGGGGACCCAGCCCAGTCCGGTCCCGTCACACTGTCATCTGGTGGGCGCAAGGTGTCCCCAGCCCTCTGGCCTCTTGTTCTCACATGTGCGCTCTAACCGGTGAAGGAGCAAGCTGTAGTGACTACAAGCAGAGAGCGCCAAATTTCACTAAGGCCAATGACAGTGGTAATAAAAATAGTCTGTTCCGTGATGAACACTACCAGTAACTCAACTGCTCGAGGGATAGTTTTGAGAGTAACCAGGGCATTAACCCTTGCCCATGAGATTCTTTTTGGCAGTAATATATTCTGGGGATTAAGTTAAACCAAATGTTTGTAATGATGAGAATGTGCTCATGTTAACAGTTGGGGTTGGCCGGGTTCGGCGGCTCAGCCTGTCATCCCAGCACTTTGGGAGGCCAGGGCGAGAGGATTGCCTGAGCCTGCGAGTTCGAGACCAGCCCGGGCAACTTGGCAAGCCCTCATCTCTGCAATAAAATAAAAAATTAGCCTGGTGTGGTAGCGCACGCCTGTAGTTCCTACTACTTGGAAGACTGAGGCAGATGGATCGCCAGAGCCCAGCAGGTCGACACTGGGGTGGAGTGGCTGTGAGTTGTGCCACTGCACTCCAGCCAGGGCAATGGAGTGAGATTCCAACTCCAAAAAAAATTGGGGTTTTTCTTCTCAGAGAGTGTCCACTGCAGCTACATTCAAACTGATCGTCTTGGACATTGTATGATCATTTTCATCTCTTTTGATAAATTCCACTAAAAGCAATGGAAAGCATCTTTTAGCATTTTAAACATCTCTTCCTGCTAGGGGAAGAAGGGGCACACCTCATCCACAAGGTACCTGCATAATCAACATTTGTATACCTAACCCTGAATTGTACCCCACATCTTTATAATAAAAAAAAGTTTAAAAAAATTAAAGGAAGACATTTCATAGAAATCGTCAAAAAATAAAAATAAACGTCTCTTCGTTTACCTTCTTAAATGTTTATGGTTTTTAGAGTGTCTGCTCTGCCGCTCCCCGCGGTCATGGCATGGGCAGGGAAGCCTCGCTGGAGAAAGTTCTGCAGTTCTCAGGCTGCCCTTGACCCCACTTGGTGTTCATACAGTTAGACCTTCCCATTCTGATCTTGCCCATAGGGAAAAAATAAAAATTGGAAAAGGTTAGACTGACCATGGCCAAACACTGCCAGGCATTTCCCCTTGATGACTCTGATGTCACATCTGTTTTCTGCTCCTCAATTCCTTTCAGTTACTACAAGAGATGAGAAGTCCAGTGTTGACTTTATAACCTGGAAGCTTCTCTCTCTGTTTCCTGGGCTGAGAGGGAGCCAGTGTAGAAAGCCCATCCACATGTGACCTGCCGTGAAACGTGCTTCCTGCCAGCTTCCAGAGTTGCCCTGGCAATTCCTGATTGCAGAATTTAGCAAGACTCAGGTCAGGCGTGGTGGGTCACGCCGTCATCCCAGCGCTTTGGGAGGTTGAGGGAGGAAGATCACTTGGGGCCAGGAGTTTGAGACCAGACTGGGCAACATAGTGAGACCTA
Organism: Cephalopachus bancanus; assembly: GCA_027257055.1. Taxonomy (NCBI): domain Eukaryota; kingdom Metazoa; phylum Chordata; class Mammalia; order Primates; family Tarsiidae; genus Cephalopachus; species Cephalopachus bancanus. Next base: position 67,680 of record JAPVLO010000281.1, on the reverse strand, counting down.
GTTTCTTAAAAAAAAAAAAAAAAAAAGCCGCCGGGCTTGGTGGCTCAGCCCGTAATCCCGTGCCTTGAGAGGCTGAGGTGAGTGGATTGCCTGAGCCCGCGGGTTCGAGACCCACCTGGGCAACTTGGTGAGACCTCATCTCTACAATAAATCAAAAAATTAGCCAGGTGTGGTAGCGCGTGCCTGTAGTTCCAGCTACTTGGAAGGTTGAGGCGGAAGGATCATCGGAGCCCAACTGGTTGAGGCTGCGGTGGCTGGAAGCGGCCACTGCACTCCGGTCTGGGTGACAGAGTGAGACTCCAACTCAAAAAAAAAAAAAAAACCTGGGCATGGTGTCTGATGCCTATAATCCCAGCATTTTGGGAGGCTGAGGTGAGAGGATTGTCTGAGCCCTCCAGTTTGAGACCAGCCTGGGCAACTTAGCAAGACCTCATCTCCACAATAAATCAAAAAATTAACCAGATGTGGTGGCGCATGCCTGCGGTTCCAGCTCCTTAGAAGGCTGAAGTGGAAGGATTGCCTGAGCCCAGCAGGTCGAGGTTGCGGTGGCCGGGAGCCTGCCACTGTCTTCCAGTCTGGGTGAAACAGTGAGACTCCAACTCAGAAAAAAAGATTTCTGCATGACTGTGAATGCATGTTGCGTCTCACCAACGCACTTGGTTAATTATGGAACTTTGTTCTGAAATCGTTCTGACCCGATATTTGTGTGGGTTGATGTAAAGAAAGTTATTTTCTATCTCATCAGGCCGTAAGAGACACCCGCCATGTTGTTCGCAAAGTGGATGGAGAGGGTATGGAGAACGTGCCCTCTGGTTGCTCTGCTGTTGTTTCCTTTGGTCATTTTTGGCTGCGTCCACATGAGATGGAGGTGCTGAGTTTCCCGCCCAGAACTGCTACCCGAGACCATCGGGGTGAAGCGTGAACACCCCTGAGTGTTCACAGCGCCCAGATGACCTCCTGTTACTTAAGCGCCCCCTCTGCAGTGGCCTTCGACCTCATGGAGACCTTTGACACGCTGTCCTGTGGCTTTGTCGTCCTCCAGCAAGTCCTGGTTTCCCGGTATCCAGATGCCCAGGGTCCGGGATTTTGATCATGCGAAAACCTGACTTGCCCACCCACTGTGCCACCTGGCAGAGTCCCTGACGCTGCAAAACTCACTGCCACCATGACTCTGTGCCTGGACCAGAGGTCCAGAACATTCCTGGGAAAAACACAGGGCCAACCTGACAACATTTTCATCTTCAGCCCCTGGTCCGAATCTCAGCTGGGCGTGGGCACAGCTCAAAAGCCTCTGTGCTCTCGGGCCATCTTCCCACGCGAGACCTAGTCCGGCTTGCCCCCTGCCCAGATCCCTAGATCCCCTCTCCCCTGGACACAGCTCAGAAGCCTCTGGTTCTCTTAGGCCATCTTCCCAGACTACACCTAGTCACCCCTGGTTCCTACATCCCCCTGTCCCCTGGACACAGCTCGGAAGCCTCTGGGGCTCTCAGACCGTCTTCCCACACTATACCAAGACCCCCAGATCCCTAAGTCCTCGTCACCACCGTGCACTGCGGACCTCGTCATTCATTCGCAAACACTGAAAGGAGAGGGGTTCCTCACCTCCCGCCTTCGTGTCTGCAAAACCACCACGCCTGCGCCCGTCCCATCCCACTTTGCTGGCTGGGCCCCACCCCAAGGCCACCCTCTGGAGTCTTCCTCTCCACCGGAGGAAGGCGTTCCTCCTCTCTTCCCATGACTTGCAAAGAAACGTGCTAAGTGTCTTAACACAGAGCGGCCCTCCTCAGTGCCACGTGACCTCTGCTGTCACATGGCGTCTCTGCTGCTTTTCACGACAAAACTCCTCTGAAAGGGTCACCTCTGGTCCCTCTCCCCACTTCCTCCAGAATGCTGTGAAAGCATGATCACCAAAGTCAGCTTCCGCTTCCAATCATCTTTTCCTTTTAAATTTTAACGAATGTTAATTTTAGATGACTTTATTTTTTATGAAGACTGGGCCTTGCTATGTAGTCCAGGCTGGCTTTGAACACCTAGCCTCTAGCCATCTTCTCCCTCGACCTCCCAAAGCACTGGGATTATACATGCCAGCCACTGCGCCCAGCCGTCTCTGATATCTAAAAGAAATCGCAAGCTTAACATGTTCACAAACAACCTCTTTTTTTTTTGTAACCCCCCAAAATGATCTGTGGACACCCCCCCATCTTGCTAGCTTATTCACTCAACGGCAACTGTATTCGCTGAGCGAGTGTTTTCTTCTTTCACTCATGCCCTAGGTATAATCCACCATGATATTTCTGCTGACCCTGAATTCATTTCCTTCTCCCGTCCCCTGGGACCCCGGTGCAGTCACACCGTTCCTCACACAGACCCGTCTCCGGTGTTTGTTTTCTATACGAAATAAACCCAAACTCCGGATAAACTCAAACCCTCTCCTCCATAATCTGACCCGGCCCCTGTCTATCCACAAGCCTCAACTCAGAGCAATCCTCCCCCCAGCCCACCTGTGCCCCTGGTAGAGCACCCCTGTGTGTTCCAAACCACCCTGTACCCAGAAAAGTCCCAGAGCCTTTGCCTCTGTCCATTCCGCCTGAAAGGCTGCCTTCCCAGACCTTCCTTGGCCCATGCCTCGACGTCCCAGCTCGAAAGCCATCCTCTCCCGGAAGCTTGTGTGAGTAGCGGCCACCCACCTGTCGCTTTTTATCACGGTACTCAGCTCTTTCCCTCACAGCACTAAAATGAAGTGATTTTAGTTGGCATCCCAAGAGTAGGCAAAGCGACTTTAAAGCTATCCTCTGGAGAATCGTGTCATAAGGAGAAACCTTTGGGTGAGACGGACCCTGAGGAAGTCCAGCTCAATGTCTTGTCTTTAAGGGAGGCCGGGATTGGACAGGGAGGTGTTACTGGCTTTCTCCAGGGGCCGCTGGAGAGGTTGAGATGTGGTGCACATGACCACTATTGTAGCTGTGGCGCCAACATTTTTCAGGTCCTTTGACTAAGTCCCTTGCCTAGAGAACTGAGGGTCATTATCTGTGTTCCTCTGTCTCAGCAGGAACCCAGGGAACCTCCTTCTTTTCACAGCAGTGTTTAGGCTGTCCGTGTCTGCGGCTTGAAGTGACTTTGGTGACGCCTGACTTCTCTCACCGTGGAAAGGTCTCCCATGGTTCGTTTCTAAAATAGCCATTTTTTACGTTCAATTGCCTCGTAATAAAAGGATACGACTAATTTTGTCTCCTGAGGAATGGCGTCACTTCTGCTTTCAGAAGCTGATTAGAAGAAGATGCCCAGTTTGAGTTCTTTGATGCCACTGATGAATGAGAAATCCACACGGGTAACTTTTCTTTTCTGCTAATGGGAGTTCCACAGCACATGTCCTGTGGAATAAAGTTCTCTGCCCTGCTATGATAATAGCTGTTTTGTTTTGACTTCAGAAATCCTGGAAGGGGTGTTCAGCCAGCAATAATTACTGCTCATTACAATAATCATCACCACCAGCCTGACAGCCCCAGGGCTCAAGTAAGGGCCTAAGGAAATGCGTCTTTATCTCGGACAGGGAAGAATTTTACCTGAGGCCTCAGGCAGCCTCCCTGGGAGGCAGATTTGATGACTGATACCGGCAGCTGTTAACGTATTGAATTCCTAAGTCAGAATTTTTGTTTTAAGTGTTTTCTGAGTGAAACCATATCCAAAGGAAGCTGAAATGTCAACCTCATGTTGGAAGTCTGGACGGGTTCCGTGCGTGAAACAAACTAGAGCGAATATCGGCAAGCAGCTCAGAGTGTGTGGCGTCAGGAGGGTGACATCCACCGCCTTGGTGGCAGAGAGGGGACAGTAGCCTTGGCTTTGGGTTGGGGGTCGGTTCCCTTCGAAACCGACTGTCCTATCTGGCACCGGTGGTTTCAGAATGAAGTCAGGTCTCAGGTAGAAGTGGTTCTGAGGCTGGAGTTCCTGGGTGTACCTGGACTCCAGAAGTGCAGAAGTGGAGGCTGACGTTTTCTGAGCAGGACGCCTGGCAGGAGGCATTCCTCCGGACGCCATTCAGCTGCGACCAAACACGAAACGCACCAGGGCTCAGCTAAGCAGGGTTCTTACCCCAAGCAGGGTTCTTACCCCAACATCCGTCCTGAGGCGACAGCGCAGGGCTGTCCAGCTCTGGCCCCAAAGCCCTGGCCCTTCCCTGGCTCACGTGGGGGAGGGAGTCAGAGGGGGAAGGAAGGCTGCCCGCATCGGAAGACAAAGCCACTCCAGGAGTCTCGCGGAAGCTGGGTTATGTTTCCTGACCGGAACTGTGTGGCAAGCCATCCCACCTGCAAGGGATTCTGGGAAGGCAGGTATTCAGCTGGATGTGTGGCCACTCCAGACACAGCAGGGGCTCTGCTCTAGGACGGGCGGTGGTTCACAACAGCAGTGTCTGCCACAGACTAACCAGCACCCTGGCAATTCCTCCGGAGGACGGCGTGTTGGGACCAAAAGCTTTGCAGGAGGGCACAGGACTGTCTCTCTTCTGGCTAGGAGACGGCCTCGGGGGACTCCACTGAAGAAGTCAGCACTTGAACTGAGTCAAGGTGGACAAAAGAAAGGACTGCTTCAGGTGAAGACAAAGAGTTGATTGGGCGTGGAAGATGGTTGTTCATCAGGACAGCTTCAGTTGCAACTGAAGTACAAAAAGTACAGAGGTAAGGCTTCAGGCACGGAAGGCTCCAGTCGCTCAGCTGATGCCCCCAAGACTCGGTCTCTCTCTTTTCTCGCTGTGGTTCTGCATGCAGTAGCTGGTGAGCAGTGCCAGGCATACAGCCCATCCCGCCAGCGGCCCCAGCAGTTTCCGACAAGTTCTGAGCGTGTGTCTCGTTGGAGCAGCTTGGGATGGGATGTATGTCACACTGGGCAGGACCAGTCACCTCGGGCGGGAAAATTAGGTGTGTCGATGGGACAGGGCTGGGCTCCAGATCCACTCCGGGAGCTCTGCCCACAACAGTAGAACTAAGAGCAGGAAAGAAGGTTCTCCAAGGGAAAACTGAGAGTAAATACAGTTGGCAAGAGTGGTCAATGTCTCTTGCAGAGGACACATTATCCCAGTGACGTCTGGGTAGCATCACACACAAGGCATAGGTAAGCGTGGGCTGACTGGGGTGAGGGGCAGGGAAGAAGCTAGAGCGACCCTGGAGCGCAGGCTGGGCGTGTGGATGTGATGTTAGCACTGAACAAGCTGGTGACCATACACGGAGGGCCGGGTTGGGGAGGGGAGAGGCACTGGGGATGCTGAGGCAACAGTCGTGACAGTAACAATAACAGTGACATTTCCTGGTAAGCTAAGGGAAGGGCACAGGAGGGAGCCCTGGGCCCAGATCTAGGGCTAAGAACAAATCACCAGGCTGGAAACACTTGCCTTTAAAGACCTTCGGACCCGGCTGGGCTCAGTGGCTCAGCCTGTCATCCCAGCACTTTGGGAGGCCGAGGCGAGTGGTTTGCCTGAGCCCGCAACCAGCCAGGGCAATTTGGCGAGACCGCGCCTCTACAATAAAAAAAAAATTAGCCAGGCATGGTGGCGTGGGCCTGTATTTCTGGCTACTTGGAAGACTGAGGCGGAAGGATCGCCGGAGCCCAGCAGGTCAACGCTGGCGTGGCCGTGAGCATGCCACTGCACTCTGGCCTGGGTGACAGAGTGAGACTCCAATTCAAAAATAAAATAAAATAAAATAAAAACCTTCAGATCCATTTTTGTTTCCATGGACATTTGAAAATGCATTCTTTTAAAGTGCAAAGCAAAGAGGGATAACTTGACGTCCTCTTTTCCTATTTGGATACCCCTGGATGTCCTTCTCTTGTCTAATTGCCCGATCTAGAACTTCCAACACAATATTGAGCAAGAGGGTTGAGAGTGGGCAGCCTTGTCTTGTTCCAGTTTTCAGGGGAAATGTTTCTACTTTCTGTCCATTTAGCAATATGTTAGCTGTGGGTTTGTTGTAGATGGCACTTACTATTTTGGGGTATGTCCCTTCTATACCTAGGTGTTTGAGGGTTTTTATCAAGAAGGGATGCTGGATTATACCAAAAGCTGAACTGGATTAAAAAAAAGTGGTACATATGCACAATGGAATATTATGCAGCCATAAAGAAGGACAAATACATGGACTTTGCCAGCAACTTGGATGGATTTGGAGTCAATCATATTCAGTGATTTATCACAGAAACAAGAACTGAGTTCCATATGTTCTCACTCATAAGTGGACCTTGAATAATCCTAATGCTATGAGAAAGCGATTGGCAGTAGTGGGAAACTGCCAGGGGAGGGGGGTGGGATTGGCAGCTGAGGGAAACTGCTAGGGGCGGGAGAGGTATACCTCATCAACAAGGGTACCTGCATGATCGGTGTTCACGTACCTAACCCTTAATTCTACCCCACGTGTTTATACTAAATAAATAAATTTTAAAAAAATAAAAATAGGAAAATAAAGTGCAAAGCACTCTGACGTTGAAACGTCCCAAACACATCCTAACTCAGCCATCATCAGCTACATGGCAATCTCCTGCCCTCCTCCCCTCAGTAAACAGTGACTCTAGACATCAAAACAAGAGGTTAAACTCACAGCAGTTTGCAAAGAGCAGCGAGTGCAAGTGGCGGCCCTCGTCAACAAGAGCATCAACATGTTTCAGCCCACAGAAGCCCAAATGCGGCCTCTGTTTAACTCACGGGCAGCATCCGTCCGCTCCAACGTGGGCGAGTGAATCTTCACAGCCAAATTCATATTTTAAAACACGAGCTGGCCAGGGCAAGGCCAGTGAGTGCACAGGGAGAGTTAGGTGGTGTTTCTAGGCCGGATAACCCGAATCCAAGAGTCATCAGCTTCAGACAAGACCTCTCACACACAAAACTTTGGTCTTTCTTCTAGCTGGGGCTGCCATCCCAGAGATTTGGTGATCTGGTTTCAAAAGAACAAAGAAGATTTTTTTAAACGCCTCCTAAGCCTCGTGTTAATTGTGCTAGCGCCTTACAACAACAGTCCCCCGCCTTTTTGGCATCAGGGGCCAGTTGTGTAGAAGACAATTTTTCCACAGGTGGGGTCAGAGACATGGTCTGGGGCTGATTCAGGCGCATAACACGTATTGCCCCTTTATTTCTATTATCATTACATTGGAATATATAATGAAATAATTATACAACTCACCATTTAAAAAACAGGGGGGCTGGCTGTGGACTCAGTGGCTCAGCTTGTCATCCCAGCACTTTGGTAGGCTGAGGCGAGTAGATTGCCTGAACCGCAGGTTCGAGACCAGCCCTGGCAACTTGGCAAGACCTCATCTCTACAATAAAATAAAAAATAGCTGGGTGTGGTAGTGCACGTCTGTAGTTCCCGCTACTCGGAAGGCTAAGGCAGAAGGATTGCTGGAGCCCAACGGGTCTACACTAGAGTGGCCATGAGCATGCATACCACTGCACTCCAGCCTGGGTGAAGGAGTGAGACTCCAACTCAAAAAAAAAAAAATGGAAAAAAAGGGGGAGGTGGACAAAAGTGGTAAATAAGATAATGGATGGGCCACATGGGGACTGAAATAAGGGTAGAATTCTGACGTAAAGCCTGCCACCAGATGCAGCTGTGCAACTGAAGGACATCAACTCACTTGCCACTCACTGCGAGAGTTGTGATACGTGTCTGCAAGCTGTTGATTTATGACGGTCTCTGTGCAGCCAAACCTCACTGCTTATGGGAATCTGTATTTGCAGCCACTCCCCAAGGCTAACGTCACCGCTTCAGCCTCACCTCAGATCATCAGGCATTCGATTCTCCTAAGGAGCGTTCAACCTAGATCCCTCCTATGTGCAGCTCACAATAGGGTTTGACCTCCCACGAGTGTCTGATGCAAAGCGGAGCTCGGGCGGTCACGCCAGCCATGGGGAGCAGCTGTGGAGACAGATGAAGCTTTGCTCACTTGCCTACTGTTCACCTCCTGCCATGCAGCTCAGTTCTTAACACGGTACCGGTCCGTGCCCCAGGGGCTGGGGACCCCTCCACACAGGACAAAAGGGAGTGTCGCTTTGAATGTGTCTCTGGAGTCATAGGTAGCCATCAGTGCCTTGATAATATGGCCGTGACGTGGGATCCAAAGTATCACTCAAAACGAATCGGAAATCCGATTTCTATGCAGGCTGTGAGCAACATGTTGGATTATTCTAGAAGAAGACTAGCATTCATGACCCGCATTAGCTCTGTCATGTGTCCAGCCAGCAAACACATCCCGTTGTCCCCTTTGTCACGGAACCTCTGCTGCTCACAAGCACATGCTGTCTTCCCAGTCCTTCTGCCAGGAAGGCAGGCTCTGCCTGGACCCAGAGGCGAGGCCTAACCAGTCAGAGGCCATTGTGGGGCCCCACTCCCCGCACAGTGACAAGTCCGGCCTGTGCTTGTGTGGCTTTAGAAGTCAGACGGGAAGCAGCTGGGAAGAATTTCCTCACTCTTAAAAAGAAGTCCAAGGCCGGGCACAGTGGCTCATGCCTGTAAGCCCAGCACCATGGGAGGACAAGGCAGGAAGACTGCTTGAGCCTGGGAGTTTGAAACCAGCCTGGACAACATAGCAAGACTCCGTCTCTATTTTGTTTTTGTTTGTTTGTTTGTGTTGGGGTCTCACTCTGTTGCCCAGACTGGAGTGCGGTGGCACGCTCATGGCTCACCATAACCTCGAAGCAATCCTCCCTCCTCGGCCTCCAGCCTCCAGAGTAGCTGGGACTACAGGGTGAGCCACCACACTCATCTAATTTTTTTTTTATTTTTTTATTTTTAGGAATGAGGTGTCGCTATATTGACCAGGCTGGTCTTGAACTCCTGGGCTCAAACAATCCTCCCACTTCAGTCTCTCAAAGAGCTGAGATAACAGACATGAGCCACCATGCCTGGCTGAGACCCATCTCTATAAAAAAATAACTAAACAATTAGCCAGGCATGGTGGCGTGTGCCTGTAGTCCCAACTACTCAGAAGACTGAGGCAAGAGGATCGCTTGCACCCAGGAGGTCAAGGCTAACGTGAGCTATGATTACACCACCACACTCCAGCCTGGCTAACAGAGCGAGATCTCTTCTCTAAAAAAAAAGAAGAAGAAAAAGAAGAAGAAGAAAATACCAAGAGAGAGGCCACCCGATGTCTCCTAGAGGTGTCTGTGGCCATCACTGCTGGACCACCTTGGCCACCATGAGGGAATCAGGCCTGAGGACAGCAACATTCCAGTGAAACTTGTGTTAAAGTTGTCCCTGCTTCAGCCAGGCACGGTGGCTCACGCCTGCCATCCCAGCACTTTGGGAGGCGGAGGCAAGAGGATTGCCTGAGCTCAGGGTGTGAGACCTGCCTGGGCAACTTGGCGAGACCTTGTCTCTACAATATCAAAAAATTAGCTGGGCATGGTGGTGCATGCCTATAGTTCCAGCTACTTGGAAGGCTGAGGCAGAAGGATCACCTGAACCCAGCAGGTGGAGGCTGTGGTGGCCGTGAGTGTGCCACTGCTCTCCAGCCTGGGCGACATTGAGACTCCGACTCAAAAATAAAAATAAAATAAAGTTGTATCTGCTTCATGTCCTCTCTCCCGAAAGGTGGCTTTATGCTCACAATCAAACTGCGAATCAGCTCCTCTGGTAAACCAAGACAGAGAGCATCAGATGGGCTGTTGCAAATCGGAAGTTCACACCAACATGCTTTCTGTCCACGTTGGATCCAGAGTGAGGCTGTCGAGAGTCATTTCCGAGCTGTGTGAGCTGTGGGCTTGTTGAACGCGTTTAGATCACAAAACGTCTCCGGCTCAACAGATAGAGCCACCCACAACCGGGACCTTAATTTAGAGGATTGACGGGTGACATTTTGCTTAGACAGGCCTCAGTCTGCACAAAACGAGTGAATAGAACCATTACCAAGCTAGGTTTGTTTTTTGGAGTGAAAACGTGTTTCGGTTTGGCTGTTTATTAGTGTAACATCTTACAGGACGGCTTAATCACGGAAGGCTAATCCTTCCCACAACGGCCTCTCCTGCGTGAGATTCTCCTGAGAAGCAAGCCAGAGTCTTTGTTCCTGCGCTGAGGGTCAGCCGTCTCCTCTCAGCCACTGGCTGGAAGAGGCCCCAAGTGTGTCTGCGTGGGTTGCACTTTCTCGTGCTGCCCAGAGGGAAGGTCTGTCAGTGGTGCAGCCTGTCCCGTTAGTCTCAAAAGCGTGTAGGTCCGAGGGGAACCTGGACGGGAGGGTGTCCGCTTGCTGCACTCACAGGCTAGCAAAGTCACGAGACAAGGTCCTCCTGCAAGTCCCAGCAGCATCCCTGGAGATAAGGTGGGACGTCAGAACACAGCTTCAGAAGCCAGCACAACACCAGGGAGTTGGGCCTGGGTCACCACACCTTAAGAAGATGGGTGACAGATGGTGTTGCCAGAGGAAGCCCAGCTGGCCGGTAACCTGCTGGGTGGGCAACCCCTTGGTGGCATCACAGAAGTCAGAGGCATGAGCCATGCCTTTGCAGATTTAAAAATGTGATCTAAGCTGGGCTCGGGGGCTCAGCCTCTCATCCCAGCGCTTTGGGAGGCCGAGGCGAGTGGATTGCCTGAGCCCGTGGGTTCGAGACCTCCTGGGCAACTTAGCGAGACCTCATCTCTACAATAAGTCAAAAATTAGCCGGGCGTGGTAGCACGCACCTGTAGTTCCAGCTACTTGGAAGACTGAGGCGGAAGGATCGCCGGAGCCCAGCAGGTCGAGGCTGCGGTGGCCGGGAGCGGCCACTGCACTCCAGTCTGGGCGACAGAGTGAGACTCCGACTCAAAAAAAAATAAAAATAAAAAATAAAGATAAAGATAAATGATAAAAAAATTAAAATGTGATCTGCACAGTGCATCGGAGCTTCCACTCAGGAAGGCTGCTTCATGTCACCGACACTCAGAGACTGAGATGTAAATCGGAATGCCACAGACTCGTTTGCGTAAGAAATACGACTGTGGCACACGAAAGAACGATCATTTCGGCATGACTGCCCGGTCTTGGTCCGTCCCTGCCGCCACAACAAAATACCTGAGACCCGGTAACGTATAAATGCCAGAAATGTGTTGCTCGTAGCCATGGAGGCTGGAGTCCAAGATCAAGGGGTTGCAGACTTGGTGTCCAACGCGGGCCACCCTTCGCTGGTGCTCATGTGGCTGGAGGGGACAAACAGGCCCCCCAGTGCCCCTCCTGGGAACACCAACCCCACTCATAATCACCTCCGGAAGGCCCGCCCTAATACCGTCCCCTTGGGAGTGGGGTTCCAGCACATGAATTTGGGGGGCACAGACATTCAAACCACGGCCCTTGGGCCTTCCCTGTAGGGAGTTATAGTTCAATCAAGTTGCAGCCAGAAGGTGGGCCAGCAGTGAGGAGTTGGAACCGGGGGAGTTGTTTGTGGGATTCAGATGTTTGATGTCCCTGGCACGAACGGAGACGCATTCGTTTTCAAGTTCTGTTTCCATCTTATCAGCACAGGACACATTCTGGGGATAAAGTCTCACAGAAACACATGCACAGCCGTGTGGACACGGGCGAGGACATGCAGGCACCTTGCTCCTCTCTCTGCTGCGACTGCCTGTGGTGGCCGCCCAGCTCCGCGTCCCCAGCGACACCAGCCCTGGACGGAGCCTGAAGGGCACGGCGGGAACAGTCGTGGCACGTTCTGGGAGCTGCGAGTGGTCTGTAGGAACGGAATGCGGTGTTTGCGAGAAGGCAGGGAGACCGCGGTCGCCAGGCTCAGCATCCCTTTCAAATTCGGGGATAAGATGAATGGAGGCAGCCCCCTCCCCCGGGGAACCCACAAGTCACCGGTCCCTTTCCCGGCTCAGAGCAGCCGGGGGCAACCTGGGACCAGGCCGGACCCCCCAGATGCCCCCAGACTTCGGTGCTGAGGATGCTGCACCCAGAAGGGCTGTCAGGAGGACAGTGGGCTGAGCCGGCACGTCTGGTCCCTCATCTGGGCAGTGGTGACACTGCCTCTTCTGTGGTGCCCACAGGCCAGCCTCAGGGGAGCCAGGAACTCGAGGGCCCAAGCCGCTTGCCATGGGGATGTGAGAAACCAGCCTGTCTCTTTGCGTCAAACACAGACCCGTGTTCTCTTTCCTAGCCCTATGGCAGGTGCGTGAGTGTTGGTTTTCGTTTTTGTTTGCTTTATATTTCATATTCCCGTGCATTTAAAACACCCCTTCGCATGACACCGGTAAGGGAACCCAAACTTTACCTGCACGGTGACCACTTATGTGCCTAACCCTGAACTGTACCCCACGTCTTTAAAATAAAAATAAAATAAAACAAATAAATAAAACGCCTCTTCACGTATATTTCACAGTAGAAATTTTAAAACAGCAAAACGTGGTTTTTCACAGAGGTAACAGAGAAATGACGTCCAAGGGTGAGACAGGTAAGTTGTCTGGGATCTGCTTTGAAATAAGGGAGAAAAATGAAGACTCATGCAATGCTGGTAATTATCAGGTTAGCAAGATGGTGCGGGGGTCTTTGGGATGTTCTCCACCCGCGTTTGCGTGCGTGAAAACTCCCCTAATTATAATGTGTCCCGAGAGGACAGAGTGCTGGGTGTGGAGAGGTGAGTCAGAAGAGGGGAGAGACGTCTCAGCTCAGGGAAGAAGGTTAACTGGAGAAAGCCGACGCCTCACACGGTGAGTGTGACCCACACCAGCTGGATGGCCTTGAGCTGGAAAACGGGCAGCTGCCTGGAACTAGAACTCGACCCTGTGGTGGACTCAGAAAACCAGAGCTTTGGGCATGTCTGAAGCCATGAGTCACCCGCAGCCCCAGACGGCCCGTTTTCTGGAAGTTCGGAAGCCCTGGGTCTCAGCCTCCCTCACTCGGGTACCGTGAGGAACGTTTTTCTCTCCTCAGTGCCACGTCCCTCTCGGTGCCGGTCTCTCCTCCTTTGCTCCCAAGGCTGAGACATGCTTTTTTCCCAGATGGATCTGCAGCTTGTGGCGACCTGGAGAGGGTTGAAGGGGCCACTCCATGGTCAGCGATTTGGGTCAGGACTATCCCCACCAGTGCCCACCTGCCCAGGAGGAGAAACTTGGCTGTGTCTCCCCAGGGCTGCCTGGAGTGTTTGAGTGACGCCGCCAGGGCCACCAGGGCCGCTCCTGCAGGTGGCATGAAGCCTCTACTCCTCCAGGGTTCCCCCGACCCTCCCATCAGCCTGAGAAGGCAGGAGGATCGCTTGAGCCCAGGGATTCGAGACAAACCTGGGCAACAGAGTGAGACCTCATCTCGACAAAAAATTTTAAAAATTAGCCAGACATAGTGACACCCACCTGTCGTCCCAGCCCCTCAGGAAGCTGAGGCAGGAGGATCGCCGAAGCCCAGGCGTGTATAATGTATAAGCTTTTACGAATGCATAGAATTATGTAACCATTTCCAAAATCGAGAAACAGAATAGTCTTATAACTCCCCCCAGATTACATCAAGCTACTTTTCCCCAAACCAGAGAACCCAGAAAACCTGGCCACCCGCGATCTGTTCCTCACCCCTACAGACGTCAGCCATTGTATGTCATATGGATGGAATCCTACTGCCGAGATCTGAATGTCCCCCCAAGATTCATATGCTGAAAACTAGTCCCCAATGTGATAGGATTAAAAGGCGGGCCTTTGAGAAGGTAGGTCATGAGAGTGTAGCCCACGTGAATGAGATTAGTGTCTTTATTTAGCGATTTGTGTATTTTTGAGTCAGGGCCTCACTCTGTCTCCCAGGCCGGAGTGCAGGAGTACGATCGCCGCGCACCGCAGTTTCCACCCCCCAGTCTTAGGTGATCCTGAGGTCTTTGCCTCCCAAGTAGCTGAGACTAAAAGCAAGAGCCACCACACCTGGGGAATTTTTTCAATTTTTATTTTTTAGAGACAAAGTCTCCCTGTGTTGCCCAGGTAGGTCTCCTGGGCTCAAGTGATCCATCCGCCTCGACCTCCCAAAGTGCTGGGATTACAGACATAGCCGCCATGCCTGGCCATGCTTGATGTTTTTATACAGGAGGCCTGAGAAGGTGGTTTGCCCTTACACCATGTGAAAACACGTGGAAGGTGCCATCTGTGAGGAATGGGCCCTCACCAGACGTTGTGTATGTAACAAATAATCTGCTCTTTTTATTGCTGAGTGGCTCTTCATTAGATGGACATGCCACAGTCTGTGCCTGTTACAGGTTACTGGGATGTTTCATATGCAGATTGCTAGCATACAGATCCTAAATATATTGTGTCAGATATATACCAAAATGTTTATTTCTTTTGGAGAGGAAGAGAGCTGTAGTAAATTGTACTTTTTGGGTTTTTCAGGTTTTTTTCCACTGCTGGTATGAAAAATACAGTTTACTTTTTACAGTTTTGGTATACTGTAAACTTGCTATATTCACGTATTGGTTCTAGGAGTTTTTGTAGTTGCTTTTAAATTTTCTGTGTAGACAATCATACATCCGTGTGCTGAGATAGTTTTATTTCTTCCTCATCTATCTACAGATGCTTCTCAACTTCCTCGACTTACAATGACCAGTTTGACTTCAGTTTCTTTAAAAGATAAAGGACTATTTGTCCTAATAAACTCATTGAAGTTGAAAATATAGTAAGTCAAAAATACACCTAACTGAACAGCATGGTGGTTTAGCCTTACCTTACATGCGCTCAGAACACCTACATTAGGCCACAGATGTACAAAATCATTTAAACAAAGCCTATTTTATAATGAAGTGTTGAACAGCATGTGTAATTTTTAAATACTCTGTCAAAATTGCAACAGTTTCACACTATTGTAAAGTTGAAAAATTGTAAATCACATCATCATAAGTCAAGGACTGTCTGTATATGCCTTTTATTTCTTTTTCTTGCCTTACTGCATTGATTGAAGCATCAGTATGATATTGAATAGTAGTAATGAGAGCGGGTATCCTTGTCTTATTCCCAATCTTAGGGAAACATTCTTTCACCATATGTTAAGTGTAGAGTTTTCTGTAGATGTCCCTTGTAAGGTTAAGGAGTCCTTGTATTACTGGGTTGCTAAGAGCTTTCATCATGACTAGATACTGAATTTTGTCCAATGATTCGTCTTCATCCGTTTATTTGATCATATGGTTTTTCTTCTTTAAGCTGTTTACAGGATGAATGACACTGATTGATTTTTGAATGTTGACTTCACCTTGCATTCATGGGATAAACCCCACCTGGTCATGATATATTATCCTGCTAGAATAAATATTGTTTACCCTTGGTTGAGGACTTTTTCATCAACGTTTATGAGGGATGTTGGTCTGTAGATTTCTTTTCTTATAGTGTCTTTATCTGGTCTTTGTGATAAGAGAATGTTGGCTTCATGACATAAGTTGGAAAGAACAGCATGTTCTTCTATTTTCTAGGAGAGATTGTATAGAATTGATTTTATTTTCTTCCTTAAGTGTCTGGTGGAATTCACCAGTGAAACAATCTGGGCATTAGATGTGTTTCTTTGGAAGGTTTTTAAAATATAAATTCAACTTCAGTTTCTTTAAAAGATAAAGGACTATTCATATTATCTATGTCTTCTGGAGGGAGTTTTAGCAATTTATGTCTTCCAAGCATGTCATTTTTATCTAAGTTGTTGAATTCACAGACTTGGAGTTGTTAATGACCTTCCCTTGTTATTCTTTTGATACCAGCAGAACAGGTCGCTTATACTTGCTCTTTCATTCCTGATATTAGCCTACCATTGGGAAAAATTGGCCTACAGTTGGGTAGCTTGTGTCTTCTCTCATGTTTTTCCTGGTCACTTTATGTCAAGAGCTATGAAGGGCTGGAGATTTTACCTTACTTGCACACTAAGAGATGAGGCTGCCACCGTTTTGTGGAATCTGGCAGAAGACACATGAGTCAGAGAAAAAGTTCAGTTTAGTACTTACAACAGCATGGTAGCCAGAGGATCAGCATATTTGCACACATTTCCAGGGAATTTCTCATCAATACAAAGAGAGCCAAGTGATACCTGAAATGGCAGTGGATTGCATTACAGGAAAAGAACACTAAGCCTGGGGCACCAGAATCATTTCTACCGAGCAGTAAACATGCCTGCCCTTTGCTCCAGAGGGAGATATTATCTCTATCTTCCAAGGCTGTTTACAGACATTATTGGAAATAAAAATAGTCCAGAACAAAGGGCAATCAGTGTCTTGCTCAAAAAGCATGTAGAAAAGTGAGTAATCCATAGTGAGATGCTTCCTAACACTCAGCTAGAAATTGATTGACTTATTGATCATTTCAAAGTGCCAGTTTTCATCTGATTGATACCAGTTTTCTCCATTACAATTTTGTTTACAGTTTCATTGATTTCTGTTCTTAGTTTCATTCTTTCTTCCTTCTGTTTGATGTGGGTTTAGTTTGCTCTTCTTTTTCTACTTTCTTAACCTTAGATGATCGATTTGACACCTTTCTTCTTTTCTAATACAAGCATTTAATGCTGTAAATTTTACTCAGCACTACTTTAACTGCATGACACAAATTTTTGATATTTCCTCTTCATTTTCATTTAGTTCAAAATATTGTCTAATTTCTTTTGAGACTTTCTCTGTAATCAACAGGTTTTTTAGAAATGTGTTGATCGATTTACAAATGTTCATGGATTTTCCAAAAATCTTTCCGCTATTGATTCCAAGTTTAATTATTTTATGGCCGACACTTTTTTTTTAAACTGTTATGATTTCAATTATTTTATTGGATTACTTTTCTTTTAGAGACAGTGTCTCTTGTGGTAACCCAGGCCGGAGTACAGTGGTGTGATTACAGCTCACTGCAACCTAAAACCCCTGCACTCAAGTAATTCTCTCACCTCAGTCTCTTGAGTAGCTGGGACTACAGGTACACACCACCACACCTGGATACTTTTTTATTTTTTGTAGAGACAGAGTCTTGCCGTGTTACCCAGGCTGGTCTCTAACTGCTGGCTTTAAGTGATCCTCCCACCTTGGCCTCCCAAAGTGCTAGGATTACAGGTATGAGCTGCCACACCTGGTCTGATTTCAATTATTTTAAATGTTCTGTTGCTTATCTCCCAGAAGACAGTCTATCTCGGTACCTTGTCCGTGTACCCCAGGAAAGAATGTGTATCCCACTGCTGTTGGATGGAACGTTCTTTAAATGTCAATTCAATGCTTATTTCAGCAGTGCACACACAGTAAGTTTTCTACATACAAACCTTCAAGTTGTAAACTTTCAAAGACGTGAACGTGTGCTCACATGTCCAATCTCCTATTGCTGACGGTCCTTCAGATTTACCGTCTCCCACCTCCTCTCCCTCTTCCTGTCAGTAACTCTTCTTGCCTGTTCGCTTCATGCCAGCCCCTGCATGCCAGCTGTGATACTGCACTGTAAGGCTGTACTTTTCAAGGTACTGTAGGGTAAGACTAAACATGTTTTCTTTGTTTTTTGTGTGTGTTTCCTATGTATTATTTCCACGGAAAGTATTATAAACCTATTATAGCACAGTACTACATAGTCGGTTGTGTTAGTTGGGTATCGAGGCCACCTTTGTTGGACTTAACGAGCAAATTGGACTTACGAATGTGCTCTCGGAACGGGAAGCGTTTGTATGCAGGGGACGTACTGTTTTAAAATTGGAGTGGCATGCATGTTAGTTCCGTCAAGCTGGTTGAGAATGTTGCTCAAGACTGCTATATCCTTGCCCATTTTCTGTTCTGCGTATTCTGTCCATTCTGAGAGGGGAACACTTCAGTCTCCAAGAACAATTGTGGCGTTGTTATTTCTCCTTTCTGCCAGCTTCTGCTTCATGCATGTTGGTGCTGAGGCGTTAGATGCGTGCCCATCCGGGATTGTTATGACTCCTCAGTGAACCGACTCTTCTACTTTCACGCACACGCCCTTTCATTTTCCCTGGTAGTTTTCCGAGCTCTGAAGTTTACTCTGGTAGGAATATGGCCCCTGCCACTTATTTTGAATAATGCACACACAGTTTATTTTTTCTGTCCTTTCACTTTTAGTCTACTTGTGTCACTATGTTTAAAACAGATTTCTTGTGGGCAGTACATAGTTGGGTTTTGTTTTTCTTCCTTTAATTAGTATCTGTAGGCCATTTGCCTTTAATGTAATGACCGATATGGTTGGAGTTTCATCTGCCATTTTATTACTTGTTTTCTGTGTGTCCCCTCTGCTTTACATTAGTCTGTTTGTCCTTCCTTGTACCCCAGATTATTTGAATATTTTTAGTCACTCATTTGGCTATATCAATTGACATTTTTGGCTCTATCTCTTTTTATTATTTTTTAGAGGTTGCTCTAAGGATTACAATATTCATTCACAAGCTTTAGTCATCTATCATCTATATAGTGTTGATATTAGCACTTCAAATAAAAGGTATTAGGCATACGTAAAAGAGACGCAAGTCTCTTAAGCCTCCCTTTGATGTTGTAACTGTCATTTATATTTTATCTATAATATTGAGACCTCTGCCAATCTTAAAATTTTGCTTTCAATAGTCAAATATACATATATGTATATATGTGTGTGTGTATATATATGTATGTGTATATATGTATATATTATATATATATATATACACATACATATATATATATGTTTTAGACATGGGATCTTGCTATATTGTCCAGGTTGGCCTCAAGCTCCTGGGTTTGAGCAATCCTCATGCCTCAACCTCCAAGTAACTGAAGCCACAGGCACATGCTATTGCACTGGAAGTCATACATATTTTAAAGGACTTGGGAGGAAAAATACTCTATTATATTGACCTAAACAGGTGTTAGCTCGTTCTTTGCTCCCAATGTTCCAGTTTCTCCTCTTCTATCATTTCCTTTCAGCTTGAAGAACTTCCTTTAGCTTTTCTTTTGGAGCAGGTCAGGTCTCCTAGCAAAGAACCATCTTAGTTCTCTTTCTTTGTGAACTCTTCGTCTCCCCATTAGTCCTGAATTACATTTTCACTGCCTGTGGAATTCTGGGTTAATGGCTCTTTTATTAAGAACTTTACAGATGTTGTTCCTTGGACGTCTACGCTCTATGTGAGATTGCTTAAGATCTTTCGAGATCTTTATTCTTTATCGTTGGTTTTTAGAAGTTTGATTATAATGTGTCTGATGTGGTTTTCTTTGACTTTATCTTATAACCTTATGTGTTTCACCAAATTGGAAAGTGTTTAAGTCATTATTTCTTCAAAGGTTTTTTCTGCACCAATTCTTTTCCTCCTGGATCTGCAATGAGACAAACGTTGTATCTTAAAACATTGTCCTGCAGTTCTCTTATGATCTGTTCTTCTTTTTTTAATTTTTACTTCTGGCTGGGTGTAGTAGCTCGTGTTTATAATCCCAGCACTTTGGGAGGCCAAGGCAGGAGAATCGCTTGTGGCCAGGAGTTCAAAACCAGCCTGTGCGACATAGCAAAACCACTGTCTCTATATATTTTTTAAAAACTTAGCTGGACATAGTGGAGTGTGCCTGTCGTCTCAGCTACTCAGAAGACCTAAGGCTGAAGGATCACTTGAGCCCAAGAGGCAGAGGCTTCAGTTAGCTGTGTGCCTGCCACTTCACTCCAGCCTGGGTAACAAGCTAAGACCCCAACTCAATCCATCAACAAAATTAAGACAACAGTTATGCTACAGTCTGTTAAAATTTAATGTCTAATACAGGATTCTGGAAAAGATGGCCGTGGAGTCACTCAGACCGGGCGTGTCCCTGTGTGAGCGGGTGAGTGCACCGGCAAATTTGCATGTGTCTGTTTGTAAGAGGGCGGTGATTGTCTGACTGAGTGGGGACCCGGGAGCAAGTGGCCAGAGCTCTCCTGGTGAAGGGGCTGGTGCCGGCAGCTGCTCTGCTTGGCCTCTAGTGCTTCCCAGGATACAGAAGCCGAGCGCCGTTTTTTAAAATCGCAAAGCTTTTCCTGGAGAGAAGCTGCCGGGAGTGACGGCCACTGCCAGACTGCTGCGGCACCAGGCTAGACACTGGCAGCGAGGGGTGTGTAGGGAAGGCAGTGAGGGCCAGCGGCAGGGTCTCCCTGGAGAAGACCAAGCAGGTGGCCGCCACCATCTGGAAAACTGGCAGGCATGTGACCTGGCTTGCTCACCATGGAGCAACAAACCCACTCTCTAACTGGCAGGTTAACTACTCAGAGGTTGATCCTGACCCAGAGGGAATATCTCAAAAGCGCAAACTTTGGAGGGACAAGACGAGTCTGGAGTCTCAGGCGTGCCACCCCCTACCCTGATCCAGCCATGGGACAAGGGGTGCAACCAGAAAAAGATAAGGGAGACCTCCCAAGAGATCAGTGGTGAGTCTCCTCCTCCCCAGCAATCCTCTGAACATAAGATCCACATGACTAAGGCACGACCCAGAAGGACAAACTCAGATGGAGCCTGGATGGCAGCCACGCTGAGAGACCTCTACTCTGGGATAAGCTCGGCCGGGGTGCCTGACACCAGCACCTGGGGAGGACACAATCCCACACCTCCCCCCCCCGCAGGAGGGGATCTCCCTGACCTTAGGAGAGTGGGAGGGGATGACCGATGCCCCACCTATGCCCAGCGCCCTCTCCCTGACGCCAGGGCTGCACACCAGGGAGATTGTGGACAGACCTGCAGCCCCACAGGAGATGGCAGGTGGGCTTACCTGTGAATAGTTGAGAGGAATAATTACAGAACCTGCCTCAAGAGGGCGGTTAGTGCCCCAAATTTCTTTTTAAATTCTTTTTCCTTTTCTTTTTTGTTTTTCTTTTGTTTTGGTTTTGTGTGTGTGTGTGTGTGTGTGTGTGTGTGTGTGTGTGTGTGTGAAGGTTTGAATTGGATTCCTCCTCCCTTTTTTTGTATTGTTTTGTTCTTTTGTTTTGGTTTAGTGTGTGTGTGTGTGTGTGTGTGTGTGTGTGTGTGTGTGTGTGAGGGTTCAGTTTGCATGCCTCCCTCCCTTTTTTATTCTTTCTCTTTCATTTTTTTGTTGTGTGTGTGCGTGCGTGTGTGTGTGTGTGTTTGGTTTTCCTGTTTTTTGGATTTCTGTGTTTTCTTTTCTGTTGGTTTTGGTTTTGGTTTAGTGTTTGCTTTCTTTTTGTCTTTTTCTGGTTTTGGTTTTTGTTTTTGCTTTTGTTTTGCTGTGGCTTATTTTATTTTATATTTTATTATTTGTATTCATTCTATTTCACTCTGCTTTTCTCTGTTCTCCTCATTATTGTTACTTTATCTTGGACTCATGGGGGCACACACATGTACCCATTGCATCATCGTATAAAGTGGTGGTGGGGAGTGAGTTTCAGGATGCCCTATGCACCAATCAGTGAACGTTGTAGCTTGCCAAGTAGTTTCTGAATCCTAACTCCCCACCCTCCACCTTATTCACTCTCAAAACGACAAGAAACAGCAAAGCTTCCCACCCTCAACCCTGTTTCAAAACAGAACAAATTCGGAGGCTCTGATCAGGGCAGAATAGAGGGTTCAGCAAACAAAAGACGCGAAAGCCCCAGCCACTACTACAGAATAAAGGAATTAAAGAGAAAAGATAGAGATCTGTCACAAATGAGGAAAAATCAAGAACACAGGTAATTCCCAGTGTACCAAAAAGGCAACACCTGAAAAATCAGATCTCAGAGTTCAAACAATGGAAATCACCAATGATTGGCCTCAGAATACAACAGGGATTAGGGAAGGATGGAAAGAGTGAATAAGATTCAAGAAAAACAAGATGCAACTCGGGAAAAAACTTGTAACAGAGATTTTGGCCATGAAAAACTTCATCCAGGAAATAAATAATACAATGACAAGCATGGAAAGCAGAATCAACCAAACAGAAGAAAGAATCTCAGAGCTTGAAGGCCAAACCATGGAATTAACCCAAGCTGTTAAAAACATAGAAAGAAAATTCAGAAATAACAAAGCCTCTAAGAGATGTGCGATTATGTCAAGAGGCTGAACTTATGTCTGGTTGGTATCCCAGAAGAAGAAAGGGAAATGGAGAACACTTTGGAACAAGTATTCTAAGAGATTATTGAAAAAAAAGTTCCCCATCTTACCAGAGACACAACCATCCAACCAAAAAAAAGAGATTTAGAGAACCCCCCGCAAGACATCAAATGAAAAGACCAACCCCTAAACACATAGTAATTTGCCTATGAAAAGTATGTATAAAAGAAAAAAATTCTAAAGGTAGCAAGAGAGAAAGGTCAGACTATATACCAGGGACGACCAATCAGAATAGCAGCAGATTTATCAGTGAAACACTGCAAGCTAGAAGGGACTTGAGTCCAATTTTCAAAGTCCTCAAAGAAAAACAATTTCAAACAAGAATTTCCCACCCAGCCAAAGTCAGATTCATCAGTGAAGGAGAATTAAAATCCTTCCCAGACATCCAATCCCTAAAAGATTATGCTGCTTCCAGACCAGTTCTACAGGAAATGCTCAAGAAGATATTAAGCACAGAAGAAAGAGGAGGAGGAGGAGAAGGGGAAGAAGAAGGAGGAGGAGGAGGAGGAGAAAGAATGAATGAACAAACAACCATGCACTTCCCAAAAATGAAGAAGAACATAGAATCAACACAACACACTTCACAACTGCAAAATTGAAAACACATACATATATCAACCCAAAAGTTAAGAGAAAACAAACAATCTTAGAAGAGCCTCATGGCAAGGATAAACTCTCATATTTCAATAATCAGCATGAACATCAATGGATTAAATGCTCCACTGAAAAGACAGAATGGCAAACTGGATTTAAAAAAAATACCACCCAACAATATGCTGCCTCCAGGAAACACATCTCACTACAAAGAATACCCACGGATTCAAAGTTAAAAAGATGAAAAACTTTCAGGCAAATGGAAAACAAGAAGAGATAGGAGTCACAATTTTAATAACAGACAAAGCCTTCAAGCTATCAAAAATTTTAAAAATGATATGGAAGGACATTACATAATAATAAAAGGCTCAATTCATCAACAAGAAATACCCATCATATATATATGTGCCCTCAACACAGGAGCACCTGGATTTCTACAGCATTAAGTAAACTAAAAAAGGATATTGTCTCTAACACTAACATAACTAGGTACTTAAATACCCCACTAACAACCCTAGATAGATCATTGAGGCAAAAAATTAATAAGGAGATCCAGAACCATAGCTTGACACTTGTCCAAATGAACTTAATAGGTAATTGCAGAACACTCCACCCAACAACCACAGAATACACATTCTACTCATCACCACATGGAACATAGTCCAAGATCAACCACATCCTTGGTCCTAAATCAAGCATAAACAAATTCCATAAGCTCAAAATATTACCATGCACCTTCTCAGACCACAGTAGAATAAAAATAAATATCACCACATACAAAAACCCTCAAAACACACAAAGACATGGACAATAAACAGCGCAATGCTGAACAACATCTGGGTCAACACAGAAATCAAAACGGAAATTAAAAATTCTTGGAAACAAATGAAAGCAAAGACACATCTAACCAAAACCTCTGGGATGCCACTAAAGCAGTATGAAGAGGGGAATTTGTATCTCTTCAAATACGCATCAACAAAATAGAAAGATCCCAAGTCAGCCTAACATCGCCTCAGGGAGCTGTAAAGTCGGGACCACCAACAGATACTGGCGAGGGTGTGGAGAAAACGGAACGCTTCTGCACTGTTGGTGGGAGTGCAAACTAGTTCAACCTCTATGGAAAACAGTGTGGCGATTTCTAAAAGAACTAGACATTGACCTTCCATATGACCCAGCAATATTCCTGGGACTATACCTGGAGGAACTCAAATCATTCTACAAAAAAGATCACAATAGCAAAAAACATGGAACCAATTGTGCTGCTCATCGAAACTGGACTGGATAAAAAAAATGTGGCACATATACATGATGGGATATTGCGCAGCCATAAAGGAGGACAACTTTATGATCTTTGTGTCAACTTGGATAGATCTAGAGTCGATCATACTCAGTGATCCATCACAGAAACGAAGAGCTGAATACCACACGTTCTCACTCATAGGTGGACCCTGAACAGGTCCATAATATCATAATACTGCAAAAAAGGGATTGGCAGTAGCAGGACGGTGCCAGCGGAGGAGGGACGCATCGATAAGGGTCCCTGACCCTAACCCAGGCGAAGTGAGATCCAGTGGGAGGCCAGAACTTCGCCTGTTCCTAAACCGCTTTCGTAGGCAATCCCAACTTGTACCCTACAACTTTAAAATTTAATTTAATTTTAAAAAGTGATATCTAATAATACAATAGATACTCAATTAACGCAGGTGAATGTGAATCCAAAGTCAGTCAAACTTCTGGAAGAGAGTGCATGCATCTGCCTGAAAAGTGGCCTTGAGGAGAATTTATCCCAGCCATTTATGCATCGCATACGTTGAACAGAGCAGAAGGATTTTTAGACATTGCCCATCACCTAAAGCAGAAGAACAAATCTTCCTCTTCAATCAGTGTTCTCCTCCCCCAGTATGCAACTCAATCAGACCCGGCTGACTGTTTTGGGGAGGACCTGAACACAGTAACACGAAAACACTTGTCTATAGCTGGCCACGAGCTTGTGCTGACACTTAATGAAATCTTTTTAATTACTCCGGCAGGCCTTGTGTCGGCTGCCGCACGGGGGTCACTGGAAAGCTCGACCCCGCGGTTCTGGGGACCCGAGAACATCTCCCGCTGATTGAGGCCCGTGCCCTGCGGACCTGCTTTCGTGCGGGCCTTGGAGCGTGTCCTGAGGATGCTGTCAGCACACGTCCCTCCCTGTCAGGCCTCCCCGTGGCCAGGGAGATGCAAGGGCTCTGTCTTGCTGCCTCTGGGCTGCCACGCTGTCTCCCGCTTGCCTTCAGATCTGGCTGAGCTCTGTGCAACACAGCGGAGGTAGCTGAAGCCTCCTTCGGATGAGTCGCCAGCCCAGCACCATGTCCTCATAGCAGAAGCCATGTCCGGCCGCCCGGTGGGCCACTTGCAGAAAAACATTTTCCCCACAAAAGGAGCAAAGGGACGTGTCCAGTGGACTACGTGGAAAGCTGGAGTTGGTCACACACACACCCCCTACGGCCCCGTGCAAAGAGTTTCAAAAGGAGAAGGAGCAGGCAACACTGAAAGGATGACTTGTTTGGAACTCACACTATCACAGATGATTTTTGAAAACAACAAACCCGGCCGGGCATGGTGGCTCACGCCTATAATCCCAGCACTTTGGGAGGCTGAGGTGAGAGGATTGCCTGAGCCCACGGGTTCAAGACCAGCCTGGGCAACTTGGCGAGACCTCATCTCTACAATAAATAAATAGATAAGTAAATAAACTGACCGGGCATAGTGGCCTGTGCCTGTAGTTCCAGCTACTTAGAAGGCTGAGACAGAAGATCGCCGGAGCCCAGCAGGTGGAGGCTGCGGTGGCTGGGAGCATGCCACTGCCCTTCAGCCTGGGTGACAGAGTGAGACTCCGACTCAAAAACTAAAATGACAAACTCAAGATTTTTGGATTCTACTATTTAAGATAAACTGAAAGGTATGCCGTAAGCCTTAAAAATCCATAGCTACAAAGCTCCTTACAAAATGCCATAGGAAGCCGGGCTCAGTGGCTCAGCCTGTAATCCTGGGCCTTTGGGAGGCTGAGGTGAGTGGATTGCCTGAGCCCGCGGGTTCGAGACTCGCCTGGGCAGCGAGACCTCATCTCTACAATAAATAAGAAATCAGCCGGGCGTGGTAGCATGTGCCTGTAATTCCGGCTACTCAAAAGTCTGAGGTGGAAGAATCGCCAGAGCCCATGGGTCGAGGCTGCGGTGGCCGGGAGCGGCCCCTGCACTCCAGTCTGGGTGACGGAGTGAGACTCCAACTCAAAAAAAAAAAAACGCCGTAGGAAAAAATCTAGATGACTTAGGTTTGGCAATGACTTTTTAGATGGGACACCAAAGACATGGTCCACGGAGGGAAGAATGGATCAGTGAGTCTTCATTACAATTAAAACTTCGTGCTTTGAGAATGACACAGTCTAGAGAAGACAGAGACAAGCCACAGACTGGGAAAAAATATTTGCAGTAGATAGATCTGATAAAATACTGTTTTCCAAAATATTCAAAGAGCTTCTAAAACTCAACAATAAGCAAACAACACAATTTTTCAAAGCCCTTAATGGACACTTCGTCAAAGAAGACACACAAGTGTCAAATGGCTATATGAAAAGGTATTCCACATCATGCATCATCAGAAAAGTGGAAATTCAATCCACGGAACACGCCTGTGGGAAGGGCCAAAATCTAGACCCTGACAACTCCAAATGCTGGCAAGGATTGGAACAGCAAGAACTCTCGTTCGCTGCGGGTAGAAATGCAGAAAGCCAGCCACACCGGAAGCCAATTTGGGCCCACCCTGCAAATCCAAACATCCTCTTACCACGTGATCCAGCCATTGCCCTTCTTGGCATTTTTCCAAGTGAGCTGAAAACTTGGGTCTACATGGAAACCCACACACGGCTGTTGTAGCAGCTTTCTCCACAATTGCCAAAACTTGCCAGCCACCGAGACGTCCTTCGGCAGGTGACCAGACAAACATATCGTGACACACCCAGACAAAGAATTATTGCCTGGTGCTGAAAGAAAACAGCCATTGAGCCACGAAAAAGGAAGGGAGGAAACGTCCATGCATTCTCCCAAGCAACAAAAGCCTGTCTGAAACGGCCAAGGATGGCGTGGTGACAACCACCGGACAGTTAGGAAAAGTAGAAGCCGCGGCGGCCGGTGTTGGGGAGGGAGGAGGGAGGCGTCAGAGAGCACGGAGAATGCCCTGCGTGGAGGTGTGAATGGGAGGTGCGTGTCACCCCAGGTTTGTCCAAGCCTGTGGGCGTCCAGGCCCAGCACGCAACCCGGCGCAAGCCAGGGACTCCGGGTGACAGGTCTGCGAGGCTCATCCCTTGGGACAGAAGCGCCCTCTGGTGGGGAAGATGGGTGATGGAGGAGGGTGCTGGTGCGGGGGCGGGTGTGCGCAGGAGACCTCTGTGCCTTGGCTCGATTTTGCTGTGAACACAAGATGGCTTTTAAAAAAAAAGTCTGTTTAGAAATCCATAGCTGCTTCTTATAAACGTAAGTGTTGTATGTTACAAATTGATGAATTGGATAAATACACAAACATAAGAAATCCCCGTATCCAAAGGTGCTGAGATGCTCCCCTGGGTGTGTTGCTGATCTGTTTGTAATGCCTAGGAATTCCCAGGGAGTGAGAAACGGTCCTGACTGCAATCGTCTGGCCAGTCGGAAGTCTTGACCCCGTGGGATGCTCGCTACCTCTAAGGAAAGAGGTTGTACCAGTGCCCAGCACTAACGTGGCATGAGACTTTGCTGCCCCTCGCTACCCGTTGGTTATTTAGAGAACAGGTAACTTCCCATTTCTTTGAATAAGGAGTAGACTTTTTGGAAGGGCGATCGTCAGAGAAAGTGCTGGATTTTATTAAAATAATTCCATCTTAAATGTAGGAGTGAAGTCCAAGGAATAATTTTCGCAACTGCTGTTGCATTTTCATTTCAGGCACTGAGTGCTCCTTTCGTATTAAGCAACACTACTTCTGGAATTGGAGCGTTTCCTTCTGGCCTCAGACATGACAAGCAAGTGTTGTTAACTGACAGTGACAAATAAGAACCATGCTGGCTGGCGGGCGGCGGGGGAAGGAGGCGGGCTTGGCGGAGTGGGAATCTGCCGGGGAGGAGGGGCACAGCTCATCAACAAGGGTACTGCATAATGAACATTTGTATACCTAACCTGGAGTTGTACTGCACATCTTTAAAATAAAATATTTATCGGCCGGGCTCGGTGGCTCAGCCCGTAATCCCGCGCCTTGGGAGGCTGAGGTGAGTGGATTGCCTGAGCCCGCAGGTTCGAGACCCGCCTGGGCAACTTGGCGAGACTTCATCTCTACAATAAATAAAAAAATCAGCCGGGCATGGTAGCACGCGCCTGTAGTTTCACTACTTGGAAGGCTGAGGCGGAAGGATCGCCGGAGCCCAGCAGGTCGAGGCTGCGGTGGCCGGGAGTGGCCACTGCACTCCAGTCTGGGCGACAGAGTGAGACTCCGACTCAAAAAAATAAATAAAATAAAATAAAACATTTATCAAAAAGAAGAAGAAGAAGAACCATGCTGCCTTTCTTTCACTCTTCTTTGGCACCCAGTGGCCGTGTGGGATGTTGGAATATTCTTCTCCCCACAAGCCCAGAACAGTGAGTGACAGAGTGATCGGACCACACACCGGGACACTAGGACATGGGGCTACGGAAAGAGCACAGATACTTCTAGACCAAAAAGAACACAGTCAGGACAAAAACTCTTAGAATAAGAAATAAGTGTAACAAGAAATACCGAAGACTGATGCCAACGCAATTAAAAATCATAATATGGTTTTTTAAAACTGTGAGACAGACCTCATTTCTGGATAGAAAAAATCAATTCTGAAAATACTTTCGATGAATCTAACATATAAATTCATTCCAGTTTCACACTGCTAACAGTGGTTACTTCTGGGGTACAGAGCTATGGAAAAGATTTGCAATATATATGACAGACAAATCTCCCCCATACCAAAGACAACAACCCAATGGAAAAATATGGACAAAAGA
The DNA here is from genome assembly GCA_027257055.1 of Cephalopachus bancanus. Taxonomy (NCBI): domain Eukaryota; kingdom Metazoa; phylum Chordata; class Mammalia; order Primates; family Tarsiidae; genus Cephalopachus; species Cephalopachus bancanus. The sequence goes on along the minus strand of JAPVLO010000281.1, from coordinate 39,093 downwards.
CTTGACCAAACAGGTCACAGAGGAGGAAACACAAATTAGTCTTAATGTGTGAAAATAAACTTAGCCTCATTCATAACCAAAAAAAAATGTGAAATACACATGTAAGATACTTATCAGGTGGGAAAAAAAACAAAGTTTGGTAGCATCCTATGGGCATGACTGTAGGTAACAGAAACTCTTGTATGTTGGTTGACTATTATCCTATTGCTTTTATATGATAATTAGTAGCACTCATGGAAGGAAGGAAATCACACAATATCTATCAAAATTACAAATGCATGCCTTCTTTGATCCAGCCGTTTCACATCCTTGCTGACTTACTCACTTACATGCAAAAATGGCACAAGGTCAATCATTAAAACAGTTTAAAATAGCAAAGGATTCAAAATAACCCAAATATCCTGAAATTGGGTGCTGAGTAAATGAAGTATGGCGTATCGATTAACTGCATATTATTCAGCAGAAAAGAAAAGGAAACAATTCCTTTTTTCATACTGCTATGAAAAAGTTCTATGACAGACTGTTATGTAAAAAAAAAAAAAAGCAAAGAACATGAAAGAGTTCAAATATGCTACGTTTACATGTAAGATTGGGCGACTGTGACCATATATTCGGATGCATAAGCTTATCTGTATCGAGGGTTACTTGGAAAGAGGAGGTGGGTTGCAGGAAATACAGAAGAACAAAGTAGGAAGGAGGATCTCCACTCTGTGGTGTCGCTTGCTCTGACTTTGGATTTTTAAACATGTGAATACATTACCTACTGAGAAAAACGTAAACCAAATTTCAACTGGGCATTTCGTTCTCTATGAATTACCTGAGCTTTTTTATGCCGAGAAATGACTTTCCAAATGTATTTGCAATGATCTCGGTTTTTCTGTGGGACCGTGGTAAAGACAATTTATTCCAATTAGCAATATTAATCGTGCCTTCCTACTTAACTTTGCCATAAGGTTTATCACATTATTGTAATTTAGCAAACAAAAAATTTCCAAATGGCCCGAATATAGAACCTCTCTTGATATTGGGGCAGGTGCGGCAAAAATAAAGATGGAAATGGAATTTATACTATATTGTATGTGCAAACTTAATATACGTGTGTAAAGAGACCGAGGTTAATTTTTAGACAGTATTGCACTATCTCAATACCTTATCGTTGGTTGAAACTTGTCACACAACCAACACATCCCACAGTCAGTTGATTCTTGTTCCTACTTAAAGGAACGGTGTGTGTTTAAGCCACGCTATACTTACTGACAAGAAAAAAAACAGCACATTGAAACCAAGCGACGTCTGCCCTCGAAGAAATGTCACAGACTGCTCTGTGGAAAAGAGTACAGGCAGCTGCCCTCGAGCCTGGTGGCGAAGGGGGCAGGACTCTGCGCGAACTTCACGGACTGAATCCACGGCGTGTGGGACCCTGGGGGAGCTGCTCTGTGGGGGACTATCTCCCAGCTCGACAGAGCCCTCACCGTGTTGCTCAAGGCGTGCAGATAGATGGTTCAGCACACACGCCTGCCCCAGGAAGGGGGCTCTTTCGTTCTGAACCCTCTGTTCTTTCCGTGTCTCTCTCCACATTCTCGTAGGTGTACGTGCTTGCAGAGGAAAAAAGAAAGTGAGAACACAAGATAGGTCGAATGGTGGCAAAATCAGTGGCCTCCGTGGAGCAGTCTGTGGGAGCTGGAAGAGGCTTTCCCTGTCAGACGTGTCTTGCCAAAGGGCCCACGAAGTCTGGAAGCTCGACCGGAGAATTCTGTTTCCACCTCAAGCTAATCCCCGTGAACCTGCAGATTTTCTAGAAGGAGATGACTCCATGAACGTGGATGCTGAGCACACATATGATGCAAACCTAGCTTAGTAGCTGGCAGCAGGGTTTACCTTCGAGCAAGGGCTGCTTGCAGGAGCCAGCCCGGCGCGGCACGTGGGCTGTGGAGTCTGGGGCAGGCCTGGGACGAGGCTGGAATCCGAAGAGGACAGACCTGTTCTGCCGAAGGGCAAGGCCAGGGCTTGGGAGCCGGAGCCAGACGGGCAGGAAGCAAGGGCTGCCTGCCTCCTCCCGGGCCCAGGACGCAGCTCCCGGCGGGAGCATCTCGGTCCGGTGGCAAGTGGCTGGCCAGCTTCCTGGCCCCAGCCCCCAAGCCCTGAGCTGCGGGGACTCGGGCGTGAAGGGACTGGGGAAACATGCAGGAGGAAGGCGCCCGCGGAGGTGGGCGGAAGAGACAGGGCCCGGGTAGGTGCCCGGGGGAAGGAGACTTCCAGAACAGAGAGGTGGACCCAGGGTCCCGTCTGGAGCACAAGCTCCCCCAGAGTCCTCAGGAGGGGCTGGGGCTGGGTGCTTCCTCTCCCACCACATGGGTGAAGGGTTGTGTCCGTCTCATGGTCGCTCAAGGGACAGCGTGACCAGCCGAGTGTGGGTTGCACTCGCTCTTTCTCCCAGCCGGGAGTGGGGCACGCAGGCCAGGGCCGAGGCTGACAGAAGGTGGCCCTCGGGCCGGGGAGAAAGCCTGGCAGGGCGCCAGACGGAAACCCTGGCAGAGGACAGTTGTTAGAGCAGAGAAGGGCTCCCGGGCTCAAGGAGGCCTGTGCAGGTGGCAAGTTAACATTTTACACAACATCTGCCGAGAATTAAACTCAGATGCATGTTATGCGGGGAAGCGGTCAGATGCCAGGTTGCCTGAGATAAGTGACCGAGAGAAATGAAGGAGTACCTGGAAGTGTCTGTAAAAATGGAAATGGTCCTTTTCCCTCCGTTTAAAAGAGTTGCATCAAGACACAAAACGATCCTCTGAGCCTTGCTCTCCTCAGCTGTCAATTGAAGCATGCAGGTGACAGGCAGGCCTTGGAGAGTCTGAGATAAGAGTGGACGGAGGCCGGGCACAGTGGCTCACACCTATCATCCCAGCACTGTGGGAGGCTGAGGTGAGAGGACTGCCTGAGCCCACGGGTTCGAGACCAGCCCGGGCGACTTGGCGAGCCCTCATCTCTACAATAAATCAAAAAATTAGCCAGGTGTGATGGAACACGCCTGGGGTTCCAGCTCCTTGGAAGGTTGAGGCGGAAGGGCTGCTGGAGCCCAGCAGGTCGAGGCTGCGGTGGACATGAGTGTGCCCCTACCCGCCAGCCTGGACAACAGAGTGAGACTCCGACTCAAGAAAAAAAGAACGAGTGGACGGAGAGGAAGAGAATGCAGCAGCTGTGCCCGGCTCACACACACAGCTCTCCCCCAGCCGCCTGCAGACACGTAATATTAAATTCAGCATCCCGTGGCTCTGGAGTCAGGGACCTTTCCCTCGCAAGGCCCATGCTTAGGGCCACACGGGTCTCCATGCGTGGCGGTGACCACAAAACCAGGCGAGCAGCAGAAGGCTGTTGGGGAACAAGATCAACGAAAGTGCCACGCACCGTAAAGACACTCAGGGATGGAAAACACACCAGTGCTCCACTCGCCGTGGGTGTCCCAAGAAGAAGAGCCACGACGCACGCGTTTACGGGCATATTAACACGACGGAAAGTGTGGTGAGGTTCCACTCTGTGCCTGAAGAAAGATCTGTGCTGAACAGAAAGCTGGCCAGCTGTCAGGGATGCTAAATATAGGTGCGCATCCACCGTGACGCCCACCACCTCCCGGGAAACCGTGAGAGAAACTCGCCCCCACTCTACGGCACACAGCCACCAGGAAATAACCCAAATAATTCTCTTCGTGTGACCATAAACCCATCAAAGCTTCATGGAATGCGGTTACTTGATTCACGCGGGACCTGCATTTGGCAAACCATACATGCTGCTGCCTTCTTAAATAATGAGAGTCAGGCAAACCTTCCTGGGACTTGCTTCCCAAAAGAAATTCAAGTATCCATGTAAATCTTCGCAATCCTGAGCAATTTCCCACTGAAATAAACAGTCGCCGACACGCACTAACCTGGAAATCGCTTCTAGCTCATTCCTCCTTGACTCCTCAAAACATTTGTTTTTGAGATGTAGCTACTTAAAGTGGACTGGCCGGGTGTGATGGCTCACAACTATAATCTCCGCATTTTGGGAGGCCGAGGAGGGAGGCTGTCTTGAGGCCAGAAGTTTAAGACCAGCCTAGGCAACCTGGTGAGAACCCCTGCTCTACTTTTAAATTTTTTTTAAAAGCGAATCATTTTATCCCTAAAAAAATTCAAAAAGATTTTAATCAGATCCTGAGATTTTGATTCTGAGAGGCTGGTCATCCATTACAGAAACAAGGAAAGGGAAATTCTCTAATGAAAATTGACCCAATAGTAACGTGTGCCATGAACACCTCTTCGTGTGACCAGGACGACGTCCTGGAGACGAAGCCTGTTTGGTACGGCCAGACACGCCGCTTCCCCTTTCTGTTGTGTCCTGTGGGGGGCCTGGTGACACGGTGGCGGCAGGCACACCCCCGGCAGCTCCGAGGGCAGCAGCTATTTTTCTGTCCAGAGAGCAAGTTGCAAGTGGCGCGGTTTGGGCAAACGGGAGACTTGTTCCAAAATACAGAACGAAAAGCCAGAGCCACGAACCGCTCAGTTTGGAAAAGGCTGAGGGGCCACGTGACCAGAGGGTGGTGCTTTGAAGGAGGCAGACCCCGGGGCTGCACACGCTGTGTCCCCATCACAGGGGACAGTGTCCCATGGTCACACCTTCAGAGGCACGGATGGTGCTCCCCGCGAAGGCGGTCAAGGCCGTGGGTTGCCCCGTCTTTTAAAAACTGGTGGATTGTGGTGTCACAGAGGTAAACCTGTTTGTCCTGGAGAGCCACTGTTTTGTTCAGGCCTTTCTAGGCAACATCATACTTTGGAATTTAAGAAGCTATACGCAAAACTCTCATGGGTATATGACGAGATCAAGCACAAACTTTAACAGAACAAACTAAAAATGGTAACGTTCGAGGAGCTGGGAGGCTGTTACCGCTACGAGATGTGACTCTGTGGAGTGTGCCCGCTCTGGGTGAGGGTTCAAAGAGGCCTGGGCCCAGAAGAAACCTCTCCCAAGGCCCATCCTCGACCTTCCACGACCCCCCGACAAGGAAAGAGTGAACGTGGGCCTGGGTACAAAACTGCCATTGCTCTGGGTTTTTTGCATCTCTTGTTTTATTCTTGAAAATAAAAATGTGTAATGTTTCAAAATTTCTAAGCAAAACTGTCCTGTGGAATTTTTTAAAATTTAAACCAAAACTTCTATGGGTATGTAGCAAGATCAAGCGCAAACTTTAACAGAACAAACTAAAAATGGTGAGCTTGGCCTCTCTTGCCTGGGACCACCCCCCAAGGCCCTCGGTGTCACGTCTGATCACCCCCCCCAGGCGCTCTGTGACACATCTGACCACTTTCCCAGCCCCTCTGTGCCACATGCCTGACCAACCCCCGCCCCCAGCCCCTCTATGCTGTGTGTCCGATCACCCTGGCCCTCCGTGTCAGGCGTCCTGCCTTCTTGGCTGCTCCCCTGTCCAACTGGCCTGAAGGCCTAGTCTCATCCACGCGTGTGCCTCTGCGCGCCTTCAACCGATGTTCAAAACATTTAAAAAGTGACGTTGCACTAACTTGCAAACTGTTTCCGTCTCCAGTTTACAATTTGAACAGCCTGATTTCGCTCTGCAGTCTGGGAAGAAAAGATTGAAGCCCAAGTTCCTTGTGTGAGCGGGCTTTCTGCTACAGGTGAGCAGACACTGCCACCTACTGCTGGAAAAAATAAAACAGCCTGAAAGTTTGCGGCCTCAATGAGATTTTGACAGATCATGAATTTACAATGGGAAAAAAAATAAAGCCTATATGAAAGTAGTCAGTTTCTCCTCCCTTATATAGCTATTTCATATTCGTGAAGTAATCTGAGGACTAAAGGGACTAAGAAATACAATAAACTGAAAAACTTGCTTCCCTAAAACGGCAAAAACTGCTGTGGGCCATTATTTTTACTTTAATTGAAGGTTGAGAGCAAATCTGTTTGGCTGGACTCCCTCTGACCCACGGTGGCAGCTACTCCAGTGACGGAGAAGACACGTAAGTCTCTTTTAAGGACCTTCCTTTACAAAATTCAACTTAAGACATAGGTTTGTTTATTTATTGTCTCATAAAATCACTAAGAGCACTCGTGGCAGTGAGTCTTTAAGTTTATATTTAGCTGCAAATATTCTTTTTTTTTTTTTTGAGTTGCAGTCTCACTCTGTCACCCAGACTGGAGTGCAGTGGCCGCTCCCGGCCACTGCAGCCTCGACCTGCTGGGCTCCGGCGATCCTTCCGCCTCAGCCTTCCGAGTAGCCGGAACTACAGGTGCGCGCTACCATGCCAAGCTAGTATTTTTTTTTATTATTTATTGTCGAGATGAGGGCTCGCCAAGTTGCCCAGGCGGGTCTCGAACCTGCGGGCTCAGGCCATCCACTCACCTCAGCCTCCCAAAGCGCAGGATTACAGGCTGAGCCACCGAGCCCGGCTCACTGCAAATATTCTTTAGGAAAACGGGATAGGCTTCTGTAGGCTCTCAAGAGCGCACACCTAAGCCCAGTCTGACAGAAAGCCCCTTCAGGGCGAAAGAGCTCCCACAGAGCAATGCATCGGAGTCAGGGGGCCCAGAACGTGGAGACTCCCCCCACCAGCACGGGAGACAGAGTTCCAAGCCTCCAGATCCGTCAGCGTGAGGAATGGCCTGTCTCTACTCTAGTGGCTGCTGTAGAGCTGGAGGAAATGAGTTGGTGCCCGAAACGCAGTTGTTTTTGCACATAAAAAAGTGTTTTCCCTTTCAAAGGGCATTTATTTAATTCTGTCAACAGCCAAGCACGACCCACGTCCTGGGCCAGTGATCCGCTGGCAGAGATGCGATGGACAGCATGGTGTGTGGATGGGGAGCGTGGCACGTGGATGAGCAGCCTGGCACACGGATGGGGCGCATGGCACGAGCATTAGGATGTGGTGTGTGGACGCGGAACGTGGCCTGCGGATGGGCAGCGTGGCATGTGGACAGGGAGTGTGGTACATGAATGGGGAGAATGGCACGTGGATTGGAATGTATGTGGAGGGGGAGCGTGGCACGTGGAGGGGGCGTGGGGTGCGTGGGAGCTGTGGCGTGTGGCTGGGCAGCATGGCGCCTGAAGGCGGAGCCCGGCCTGTGGGGGGCGTGGCACGTGGAGGAGGCGTGTGGCGTGTGGGTGGGCAGCGTGGCGTTGGGTGGGGCGTGGGGCGTGTGGGGGCGTGGCACGTGGATGGGGCGTGGGGTGCGTGGGAGCTGTGGCGTGTGGCTGGGCAGCATGGCACCTGAAGGCGGAGCCCGGCCTGTGGGGGGGGCGTGGCACGTGGAGGAGGCGTGTGGCGTGTGGGTGGGCAGCGTGGCGTTGGGTGGGGCGTGGGGCGTGTGGGGGCGTGGCACGTGGAGGGGGCGTGGGGTGCGTGGGAGCTGTGGCGTGTGGCTGGGCAGCATGGCGCCTGAAGGCGGAGCCCGGCCTGTGGGGGGGCGTGGCACGTGGAGGAGGCGTGTGGCGTGTGGGTGGGCAGCGTGGCGTTGGGTGGGGCGTGGGGCGTGTGGGGGCGTGGCACGTGGAGGGGCGTGGGGTGCGTGGGAGCTGTGGCGTGTGGCTGGGCAGCATGGCGCCTGAAGGCGGAGCCCGGCCTGTGGGGGGGCGTGGCACGTGGAGGAGGCGTGTGGCGTGTGGGTGGGCAGCGTGGCGTTGGGTGGGGCGTGGGGCGTGTGTGTGGGGCGTGGCACATGGAGGGGGCGTGGGGTGCGTGGGAGCTGTGGCGTGTGGCTGGGCAGCATGGCGCCTGAAGGCGGAGCCCGGCCTGTGGAGGGGGGGCGTGGCACGTGGAGGGGGCGTGTGGCGTGTGGGTGGGCAGCGTGGCGTTGGGTGGGGCGTGGGGTGTGTGTGGGGCGTGGCACGTGGAGGGGGCGTGGGGTGCGTGGGAGCTGTGGCGTGTGGCTGGGCAGCATGGCGCCTGAAGGCGGAGCCCGGCCTGTGGAGGGGGGCGTGGCACGTGGAGGAGGCGTGTGGCGTGTGGGTGGGCAGCGTGGCGTTGGGTGGGGCGTGGGGCGTGTGGGGGCGTGGCACGTGGAGGGGCGTGGGGTGCGTGGGAGCTGTGGCGTGGCTGGGCAGCATGGCGCCTGAAGGCGGAGCCCGGCCTGTGGGGGGGCGTGGCACGTGGAGGAGGCGTGTGGCGTGTGGGTGGGCAGCGTGGCGTTGGGTGGGGCGTGGGGCGTGTGGGGGCGTGGCACGTGGAGGGGCGTGGGGTGCGTGGGAGCTGTGGCGTGTGGCTGGGCAGCATGGCGCCTGAAGGCGGAGCCCGGCCTGTGGGGGGGCGTGGCACGTGGAGGAGGCGTGTGGCGTGTGGGTGGGCAGCGTGGCGTTGGGTGGGGCGTGGGGCGTGTGGGGGCGTGGCACGTGGAGGGGGCGTGGGGTGCGTGGGAGCTGTGGCGTGTGGCTGGGCAGCATGGCGCCTGAAGGCGGAGCCCGGCCTGTGGGGGGGCGTGGCACGTGGAGGAGGCGTGTGGCGTGTGGGTGGGCAGCGTGGCGTTGGGTGGGGCGTGGGGCGTGTGGGGGCGTGGCACGGGGAGGGGCAGCACGACACGTGGGTGAGGAGGGTGGCCCGTGGAGGGGCCGAACAGCCCCGGGCCAACGTCTGTGAGAGAAAGGGAGAGACCCCGAGGGCTTTGTGCCCTCTTGCTCTGGGTTTTGAGCCGGGGTCCCGCTCCGTCCCGGGCTGGAGAGCAGAGGCGCAGCCGCAGCGCCCAACAGGACGACACCAAACCCTACGGGACCTGATGGGAAAACGCCCGGCACGGGGCGGGCGGACCGACGGGAGCAAGCTGCCGTGAGTTCTTCGAGAAACTGAGCGCGGCCAGCACCCCGAGTGAAGTCATCTCGCCCTCATTCTGAAGCCAGAAACGAGAGGTCCGCTGACCAGCAGCCTGGGCCTTGGAGACAGGCAGCCTCGGGCCTGAATCAGCGCTGCCGCCGGCCGCCGTGGGGTGGGCGAGTTAAGGAGCCCTGCCGCGGCTCTCTCTTCGCGCCTCCCGAGACGCTCCCACAGCCTGGCTTTATTGTGCGCCCAGCCCGGGGGACTCCGGGCTTAAAACGCACAAGGTGCCTGCTGTCGAAAAGGGTGCGGGAAGGAATGCTGGGCTGGAGGGACCAGAGGGGAGCGCAGACAGGGCGGTTCGCACCCGGGCGGGCATGCACGGGAAGGCCAGGCGGGGTGGGGTGAGAAGGAGAGGGCGGCTGAGGCCATGGCGGGCGAGCGGGAGGGCCTGGAGGGCCTGGAGAGGGAGACGAGAACGACAGGGCGGCCGAGGTCTTCCCAGGCAACCGAGTGCGGCTCCTGGGCAAGCCAGTCTCGAGGCTGGCTCGGGAGGAAGACCGTGGCGGGCGGCCTGGTCTGATGAAAGCCTTCAGCTCGGTGGGGCTTGGGCCCCGCTGGTCTTCTGAGCCGCGGGTGTTGTGAGGCGTTTTGTCGGGGGCAGGCGAGACGCGTCCGTGGTCAGGGCAGGTCAGAAAGCCAGGACTTGCCCTGCACGCTGCTGAAGGCAACATGGAGCGAGGGGTCAGCTGAGGGGGAGGAGTCGACACAGGCCGGAAAGTCAGGTGGGAGCAGAGGTTTAGACAACGTGGGTGAATCTCTGATTTTAGGACACAGATTCTGGGGGCAGCTGGGGTCTGGCTCTTCCCCCCAGGCTGGAGTACAGAGGCACGATCACGGCTCACCATAGCCTCGACCTCCTGGGCTCAGGCGATCCTTCCGCCTCAGCCTCCTGAGCAGCTGGGACTACAGGCACCACCACACCTAGTTAGTTTTTTTATTCTTTCGTAGAAATGAGTCTTGCTATGCTGCCCAGGCTGGTCTCGAACTCCTGGGCTCAAGTGATCCTCCCGCCTCGGCCCCTCAGAGTGCTGGGATTACAGGCGTGAGCCACCCCACCCCCACCCAGTCAAACTGATGTTTTGCTGATTTATTTTTTACTGCCTGCTGCTTCTGAGAAGCCCTGGGCTCTGGGTATTAGTTCTAGCCAGGAGGAGAGAGAAGACCTGCCTACGTTTGATAAGGATGAAGCGTGAGATCGCCTCAGGTGAGATAAGGTAAGGACGGGTGTTGGTTAGGGTGCTTTGGGCTGCAAATCACAGTTCAACACGACGGAAGCAGCCTCGTGCAGTGCAGACCTCTGTCATCTGATACCACAGCACCCGCGGGTGGGGACTCCAGAGAAAGTCACAGCGGCAGCAGAGTGGGCCCGGATACCAGTCTCTCCGCACGCCCTCGGCCTCCACACGCTGCCCCTGACTGCGGCCTCCTCACGCAGCCTCCTACGCTGCCCCGACGGCCACAGATGCGGGTGGGTGGACAATGCGTTCACCTCAGGATAAATCCAGGAAATTTCCTCTGGGGTTTGGACTCAGGAGTTTGAACATTAATCCTAATTAGGGACAAGCTCTGGTGAGCTGAATTCTAACTGGCCGAAACTCTCCTTTCGCTCATTCTTGGTTTTCATGCCTCAGTCAGGTTTTCTCCTAACATCGGGACGAGACGCCTCCCACGGCTCCGGGGGACTTCCCTGTATTCTCGTTCTGGAGACTTTAAGGAGGGACTCACAGTCGTGAGGAAGGGACTTACATGACTTCAATTTGCATAGGCCTGCACTTTCCCGTGGCTTGCCTAATCTAATCTTGACAGACATTTGTGAGGTGGAGAGAGCAGGTATGAGTAACTTCATTTTGGGAACAAGGAACTAAAAGCTGATGTTTACGTGAATTGCCCAAGGTCACTGCGCAGCCGCATGGAAAAACTAAGGCTTCAGCCCGGGTATTCTGTCCATCTGAGGCTCTTCGTGTTGTGGGGGCAGTAAGCCAGACTCCTCCGCTGACTGCAGAGGCCCCTGTGACCGGTACACGTCAAGTCACAGTCTCCCCACTGCTGCACGTGCGCTTGTCCAAACATGAGAGGTGCTTTTTAAACTAAGAGAACACAAGCACCATACTCAAGGCTGTGGGAAGGCCCCCAGAGGAGGGGTGAGGCCAGACCCTGGAGCTAACAGGCTACACGTCGGGTGCAACAAGCGGACGGCTCTCTCTCATTCCTTCCCACTCCACCGGCCAGAGGAAGGAGAGATGCGTAATAAGTGACATGGGCCGGGGCGCTGGAAGGACAAAGGCCACATCGCTCAAGGGAAGGTGTCCCCGATCTTGCTCACTCTCAATTGTATCCTATCAAAATTTGGGTAACAGTAACCGTGATGCAATGTTTTTTGTTTGTTTGGGTTTTGGTTTTTTTTGAGTCAGAGTCTCATCTGTTGCCCAGGCTGGGGTGCAGTAGCACATTCACGGCCACACCAGCGTCAACCTGCTGGGCTCCCACGATCCGTTCGCCTCATACTTCCAAGTAGCTGGAACTACAGGCGCATGCTACTGTGCCTGGATAAATTTTTTGATTTATTGAAGGGACGAGGTCTCACCAAGTTGCCCGGGCTGGTCTCGAACCCGCCTTCTCAGGCAGTCCGTTGCCTAGGCCTCCCAAAGCACTGAGATGAGCCACCAAACCCAGCTGATACAGTATTTTTGTACTAATAAGGTAATCACGTCAAAACACTCAGTAAAGGTAGTGTGAGCATTAGAAGATTGAGGGAACCCTTGCATATGACCTAGGCTCCAACTTTATGGAGAAAATAGAAGCCATAAAATATGAACTCTCAGCTAGGCATGGTGGCTCACACCTGTAATCCCAGAACTCTGGGAGGCCAAGAAGGGAGGATCAGCTGAGTCTAGGAGTCTGAGACCAGCCTAGACAGCACTGGTCTCTAAAAAAAAAAAAAATTAGCCAGGCGTGATGGCTACCTATAGTCCCAGTCCTGGGGAGGCTGAGGCTGGAGGATCATTTGAGGCCAGAAGGTTGAGGCTGCAGTGAGCCATAATTGTACCACTGCATTTCAGCCTGGGCAACAGAGTGAGACCCCAACTCAGGAAAAAAAGATACGAACCCCCTAAATTTCCCACTGTCGAATCTTTAAGCTGACCGCATCTAGAAGCTGGAGGCCCGCTTCCTTTCCTCCCGCCCTTTTCTTCTCTGGGGCGAATCCTGTCTGCTGCTCTGCCTTGCTCGGAAGCTCGTCTCCAGCCAGTCGCCGGCCCTTCTGGTCTGCAGCCCCCTCCCACCAGCACGCAAACGCAGTGTTCAAGGACCTCCCCTCTGCCCAGCCCGCCAGCTCACGCTCCGCTCCTCTCCTCCACGGTCGTGCCAGTTCTACAGCTCAGCCCGCAGACCACCATGTCCTGACCTCTGGCCTCCCCCGCCCCAAAACCTCGCTTTCCGACAGTCCCGGTTACAACAGCAGGTGGGCCAGGGACTGTGCTGTAAGAAACCACGGGCTGACCACGGTTCGTGCTGTCCCAACCAGCGTCTTGAGAATGAAAGGGACGTTTCCAGCAATCACTCGAATGATGGGAGCAACCAGGGCCTGGCGACTCTGTGAGCAGACTCTGCAGGGACGCTCCTCGTTGCGCCCAACACGGAAATGCGGAATCATGGGCCTTCCCACGAAGCCCGCTGCTCCTCTTGCAGGTAAACCCCACCCGTGTCCGCTCGTCTCCCCAGGTCTCTCGAGGCCGTCCCACAAACGTCTCTCCTCCATCCACTGCCCGGGCTCCCTCCCTGCCCCCGGTGCCCGGGCATATCGCCCTGCTCACCTCCTTCTCACTCTGCCTTGGATGGGTACTGGTTTGCTTGCCACTGTCTGTCTTCTCTGAGCTGCCACCAATCTGTGGGGACCCTGAAGTTTAGCCACCCAGGGCCTGGCAGTCCCAGCTCCTCACGCAACGTTGACACAGAACAGGGACTCAGTAGATGTTGACTGGATGGATGAAAATGTAAATAAGCAGGTGGAAAGACAACAGACACCCTGAAGAGCATCTTTGGAAAAGAGTGGCATAAGTAGCGCGAAACTGAGAATAATAGAGCTGGGTCTGTTCGCTCTGTCAAAAAAATCAGCATCTGAATCTCAGCGGCAAAGACCACAACCAAATAGGTCAGGCGAGAGTGACTTCAGGATCGAGGAAAGGAGGGAGCCTGGCGAATTCACGCCATCCCTCTGCCCTCTCCTTTGACACCTGCCCTCTGGAGCGTTCTCTTTGAATTCCCTATCTTGCAGCAGTGGAGAAAATTGCAAGAGGTAATCTTTCTGGCTAAGGGACACCATTCTGACAGCGAGGAGGACACCTGTGAGCGTGGACACCAAACGTTCAGAAGGGCGGCCATCAGCAGGGCTGTTTTCCACTATCGTCAGGCTGCTGCCATAAATGCCAACGGAAGATTTGCTCCATGATGAGAATGACACAACGGACGGCCATCCAATAGCATTTACTGAATAAACTTTGTAACAGTCGCTTTTTAAAAATTAACTTGGAGACCCACATTTAATGAGACAGATACTCTTGTATCAGCTATAACATCATTCAGAGGAATCTCTCTGTAATGAGCCTGTCACATAAGATGAGAGCCAGTGCTGGGAAAAAGAAATGGGAGTGGGAGATGCAGAAGGGCGGAAGAACTGGGCGTCTTCCTGACTGTGTAGCTCATCGTGAAAAGGTGCGTACTGGACACACACGAAAGAGCCCTTCCCCTCCAAGAACAGACGTTGCAAGCACACACCATGGTCCTGCTTTCGGTGTGGGGTTTACCTACAGCCCCAAACAGCAGAGGGCTGTTGTCAAGGTGGGTTCTGCCCCCAAAAGACGGCACCTTTGCTACTGGATGTTATTAATAGTCACCCACCATGTCCACAGAACTTGGGAGTCACAAAACGTCTCAAATAGGAGGCGGCGGACGTGCAGACGCAGCCTCCGAAAGTCGCACGTCCTGTCATTTGGCACAGCCGGGCCGCCTGTCTCTGTGTTCAGGCAAGAGGAGCACGAAGGGAGCAGGACGCCCCGGGAGGCTGAGGCAAGCCCCCCAGCCCCACACTGCAGAACACTTCCTTCCAGAACAGAGGCCGCCCACCTTTCTCCCCCGCCACCGCACGGTGCTGAGACTTGCAAGCCGGCACTCACGTGGCGGTCGTGCCGACCCTCCTGCACCAGCGAAGGTGCTCTTGGGCGGAAGCGACGAACTCCTCACTCCCACCGGCTTAAGTGGTCATGGTACTTGGGAGCTGGAAAACACCTCACATAGGAGAGGATCGTGGTGAGTCATCACACACGTGTCTGAAAAGTCCAAAGGTAAGGCGAGCTCTTAGACGCAGCCCGCCTCTCTTTCTCGGGTCCCCCTGGCCTCCGCCTTTCTCTGTGTGTCAACTGTCCTCAGACCAGCCTCTCTCTCGGCTGCCAGTGGCTGATGGTAGCGACTCTGCTGACTCTTGTCTTCACTCCGGTCAAGGGGCGAGGCCCTCTCTTCACTCAAGCATCACACTGAAGTGCAGCACTGTGTTCTGACTGGGCTGTCCCAGAGCTGGTCACGATGGCAAGCAGGAAGGATTAGAACCATCCTGGATATGGGCACAGGTCAATCCAGCCCGCCCACAACGCACGGTGCAACTGGACGCAGGATGAGGGAGTGACGGAGAGGACCACCATAAGGACCACCACGTTCATGTCCCATCTCTGATACCCTTGACCCTGACCCCCATGACTCACAGCCACAAGAAAAAAATCTGAGAAGTGGACTCAGCATTTTCCGCCATTGCCTCTCTCTCTTTCTCTGTCCCTGCCAGCTTTCCCTCCTGCTTTGCCAAACCTGTTGTCAGAGAAAGCTAGGACGGAAGAGGGTGAGGAGAGATAAGACAGAGGCCATCATGTGTCCTTCAGGCAGTAGAAGGACTCTGGGAGGGAGCAGATGATTCCATCCTCAAGCTCCTCAAGGTTGACACGGGGCAAGATCCGGTCCTCCAGACGATCAGACACATGTGGTGATCAAGACAGATGCTATTTGGGGAAATTTCAGAAGAGAAAGTAAAACCAGTAGATGGCCCAGAGGAACTCTGCAAGTCTGGACAATTCTCCTTCGGACCAAAACTACCTGTGGTGTCAGTCATGGCCTCTTTGTAGTTAAGTAAAGGAATAGTCCAGAAATATAGAAAACCTGGGACATAATAATTATACACAAGAGCAGCAAAAAATGGAAAGCAAGTTCAATATCCATCAGTAGGTGAAGGGTTACATAGATTACGGTGCATTCATTCAAGAGAGCGTTAGACAACTATATTGAATAATGGTTCTAATTATAGGTATCTAGTTAGCAGTTTGCCTCTTTGCTGGTGAAACAGCAGTTATACTTGGCTGATCTGTTCTCTGCTCCAACAGCACTCTTTCATTCATTCATTCACTCAACAAGGAACCACTGAGCACCTGTCATAGGCACTTGGGACCTATGGGTGAGCTAAAAGACTCGATCCCTGCCCCAGGGAAGAACGCAGATAAGCAGCAAATAATTTACAACAAATTAGGAGAACATGTCATGAAGGTAATCAACACAATGTCCTAAGAGGAGGGCAACCTGCTCAAAAGGGGGTCAAGCAGATTTGCAGGAGGTGGCAGCTGGGTTGACAGTTGGGGACGAGGAGGTACCAGGAACTGCAGGGGCCACTGACACTGAGACCCCAAGGTGAAAGAGCCTGGGCACCCCGGGGGCTGGAAGGAGGCAGTGTGGCCAGAGCTCGGCCAAGAGGAGTGCAGGTTGACACAAGGCGGGGCAGTAAGCAGGGACCAGGCCCTGCACGGCCCAGATGAGTGTTCTGGATTTTGCTCCAAGTGTGTCAAGAAGACCTTGAAGTGTTATGTGGAGAAGGAAAGTGGCTCAGTTTGCCTTTTGGTAAGATCACTCAGGCTTCGTTGTAGAGAACAAATTGGCGGTGGACGGGAGGCAAGACGAACCGCGTGCGGACTCATCGGGAGGTCTCTGCAAAAGACGGTGAACGGGACTCAACCGGACGGATAAGACCGAAGGCTTCAGGCCACGTTCTCAAGACCATCCAGAGGACGCGGTGGGCAAGGGAGACAAGACACCAGGAACAGTACCCAGGCGGCTGGCTTGAACAACTGGGTGTGTGGTCATGGCATTTACAGGCAGGAAAAGTGAGAAAGAAATAGAGCTGGGTGAAAAAATGAAGAATTTTGTTAAAATTTAGATAATACAGAACTGCCCGATATAATCTTCTTATATCATCTTTCTCTCCAGGAAGAACTTGTAAGGATGGAGAATGTTTTCACCTTTGAAATCTCGACACCCTGAACAATGCAATGTGTTACAGGGCAGGTATTTAGTGTTTGTTAAATGAGTATCACAGCTTTGCAACTATTTCATTCATTCCAGTGTAAAAAGATTCTCGTTATTGTGAATAGCCCTTTAAACTGTTTTCCTACAGAGGAAAAGGGGATTGACCATTAATTACTCTTAAACTTAAAAAGAGAATGACAAAGTATGCTATTCCTATTTTTTAAACTATTTTTTGTTTGTTTAGTTTTCTGTAGTTAAAGTGAAATAGGAGTTAAAAGCTTTAATGTGTGTGTATTCTCGGTCCTGCTACTGACCTTTTTCAAGTGATTTTTACCTCCCAGGGTTTCAGTGTCTCCATTTGCAAAAGGGAGATAATAGCGGTTGCCTTATCTCACAAGGATGTCATGAAAATAAGTCAGATAAATTGCTTGGCCCTCCTTGGAGAGAGGCTCTAGAAAGTAGACATTATTAGATGTGATGATGAATACGCACAACTTCAAAGATATGTTTAAATTGCCCCCCAAGTCTTTGAACATGTTAAGCCTACGAACAGCGCTGGGCTAGGTGTTTATACAATTCTGGCAAGCTTTCACCTCTTGTTAAAGCAGTAAATGGTCTTTGAACAAATGCATTTCTCCTTCTTTGATAACCACGCTTCCTTGTTTGTACACTTGAAAGATGATTATCATCTGGCATAGGAGGTCAAGCTGAACTCCTTGGTGCCATTACAGTTCCATTGTAGCTTTAATTGAGTTTTTCTTCCAAGGCTGAAAACAAGTCACTCGGTTCACTTTAGTAAGCAATTTGCATTTTTAAAAAAGATTGTGGAAGAATATAACTATTTTTTGCAAGTGGTATGTATAATGGTTTTCAGTTTAGATGTAATATCCTTATTATCATATTTAAAATTCCACATTTACATTTCCTCATTGCAGTATTGTTTCTGATGTGTTCCTTAAATTGCTTTTACTAACCATAGTTATGCCTTTTAACACTTCTAATATAGATAGCCATGGTACATATAAGTGTCACCAAAGTAAAAACTCACAGCCCTCAAGACAAAACCCAGGATAGCCAAACACCATCCGGAGAACATTCTAATAAGAGAACAGCAGGTGTGCATCAAGTCCACAATCAGTGTTATTTTAAAAATTCGCAGACCATTGGCACGTCCACCCATCTTCACAGCGCCTCGCCCATCATCCAACACCGTCGAAACCACTTCCTGCCGAGTCCCACAGCCTACCCACCAGAGCGCTGTAAAACCACCACTTGAAGAGCAAGGGAGTAGGGCCGGCCTGCCCCCGCGCCAATGCCGGGTGCTCTTACTCGCCTCACCCATGTGTTCCCACAACCCCTCTTTGAGGGAAGTCTCGGTGTAGCCACTTGACACGCGTGGAACGTCACGTTGGTGGCTTCTGCTGGATTCCCTCGGCGGGGTTAGAGCGGGGCTGGAGGACGGCCACAGTGATGCCCTTATTTCCACTTGTTTCCTTTTTATCTCAAAGAAGAAACGAGAACGCGAGGCAACACCCTGCCAAATCTTTTTTTTTTTTTTTTTTTGAGACAGAGTCTCACTCTGCCACCCAGGCTGGGAGTACAGTGGCACACTCACAGCCACCCCAGTGTTGACCTGCTGGGCTCCGGCGAGCCTTCCGCCCCAGCCTTCCATGTAACCGGAACTACAGGCGCGCGCTACCATGCCCAGTTAATTTTTTATTTAGTGTTGAGACAGGGTCTCGCCAAGTTTCCCGGGCTGATCTCAAACCCGTGGGTTCAGGCAATCCACTTGCCCACAGTGCTGGGAAGACAGGCTGAGCCACCAAGCCCAGCCAACCCTGCCAGATTTCCTGGGAGGGGAGGCATCAACCAGGGCACAGGACAGGCATGAGGAAACGCCTCGCTCCAAGTGGTGGAGGAAGCCTCTTCACAGCCCTGCAGGGGCTGACAGGATGGACACTGAAGGAACCACTGGGACAAATGCCCGAAGCTCCCTACATGGAGAAGAAGCAACACCGATGTTGGCAGAATGTTAGCAACGCTTAATCTCGAGCCAGGAGCAGCAGCTCACACCTGCAATCCCCACACTTTAGGAGGCTGAGGCAGAAGGGGTGCTTGAGGCCAGGACTTTAAGACCAGTCTGGGCAGTACAGCAAGACTTCGTCTCTAAAAAAGTTTTTTAAGAAATTAGCCAGGCAAGATGGTTCCCACCTGTAGTCCCAGCTACTCAGGCCTCGGTGGAAGGACCCCTTGTGCTCAGAAATTCGAGGCTGCAGTGAGCGATGATCTCATCACTACACTCCAACCTGGATGAGAATGAGAACTTGTCTAAAACAAATTCTGTGAAACCTCTGTCTTTAGTGATCTCCCTAGAGACCCGCAGAAGGTACCAACAGTGGAGACTCCTTTCAAATACATAAATTTTGGGTAGGCCTTGAACTGGTGGGGGGTCCCAGATCCTTACTCTTCTATGGAAAGCATTCCTGACTTCTGGCAGTAAATTTGACGAGGCTGAAAGTCACAAGCTGGTAGCCTGTGATGGGCCAGGTTTCACCTCAAAAGGTTTTCCAATTGGCCCATTACAAGGACTTCGGGTGTCAGCAACCCAAGCTGGGGTCCTCAGGACACCCTGAACTGCCCAGCTGACTATAACGTCAGGGGCTCCCACTGCCCCCTCAGGCCTGATAATTCACTACCGGGACCTAGGAAAGTTCTATACTTCATATTACTATTTCATTAAAGCAGAAGGAATCAAACGAGAACCAGCCTAAGGGAGAGACGCAGGGTGAGACTGGGACGGCACTGGAGGCAAAGCTTCCGTGGTCCCTCTCCCTGGGTCCTCAGGGACACATTCTCCTCCCAGCACACAGAAGTGCCTCGGGGTGTCCAGAACGGCATCTGGGGCTTCACTTCAGGCATGACTGGTCGAGTCGTCAGTCACGTGACTTCCTTTCAAACGCCTTTCCCCCCAGGAGACTGGGCTGACGTTGTTACCGAAGCACCAGCCCTCTAACCACATGGCTGACCATCCTGAGTCATCCAATTGGCATAAACGACCTGGTCTAGTCCAAGGGGCCCACCCTGAGTAAGACGCACATTCCTACCACTCCTGGGAAATTCCAAGGGTCTAGAGGCTACTTTCCAGGGTTCAGGAACAAAGGCCAAGCTCTTACTATACACTCCTAACATGTTTACATTTTATTTCAAATTAGATACCAACATTATAAAATCAGCGGTGTTCACATAAAAATCTTTATAGTTGCCAGGCATGGTGGCACACACCTGTAACCCCAGTGTTTTGGGAGGCCGAGGTAGACGGATTACTTGAGCCCAGGAGTTTGAGACCAGCATGGGCTACAAAGTGAGACTCTGTTTATACAAAAAAATCAAAAAATTAGCCAGCATGCTGGTTTGCTTCTGTAATCCCAACTACTCAGGAGGCTGAGGGAAGTCACTTGAGGCCAGAAGTTTGAGGCTGCAGTAAGCAGAGATCGTGCCACCACACTCCAGCCTGGGCAAGTGTGACCCTCTCTCAAAAAAACAAAACAAAAACAACAAAAAAAGCCCACATTGTTGTCGTCCCTTGCAATACTGACAATTTTGTCTCCATTCCCAAAAGGTTGCCAACCCCTTAGAAAGGGACTTTCATTCTCCTACTGTCCCGTCTCTATTTCGTTGTTCTTGGTGGGATTCACTTGTTTCCTTCATGTCCCCTGAAACCCCAGCCTAAGTCTTGGGTGTTTTTGATGTTTTACTCCCATCACATATTATTACCTTAAGGAACGAACAGGGGAAGAATGACAATGGCCTTTGGTCATGGCATTGTCATGTTAGTCGAAAAGCCCTCTTCCATGACAAGTGCGTGTAGATGCCTGTGTACACAGGCTTGTTGTGCCTGTACTATCTACTGTCCCTAAGTCTTGATTGAGCCAGGTAGCAGAACCAGGAAAGCTGAACTGAAACTCAATGTCATCAAAAATCACAGCCAACCCGGGACCTCAGAAAAGAAGCCTCTCATTCTGAAGGACAAAACAAATGGCACATTTCTCGATATTTTTAAAGTGATAGCATCAAATCCGTAAGAATACAACTCTCACATCCTTTATGATTCAACATGCAACATAAGCAACTGAAAATAAAGAGGACAAGTATTGTCCACCGAAAACTCCACACAGCCTGTCCCCCACCACACCCCTGTGAGAATCACTGGCTTAGGCCGTGCAAACAGCATGAAACAAGCCCCAAGGACCTCAGGGGCCATGTGGACACCTGCAGTCTTCTCAGGTCCAAGTGCCACATAGACCTTGACATACAGTCAATCCTTGACATTCGTCGATTCTGTATTTGTGAGTTTACCCGCTCACTAAAATTTTCTGTAACCTTAAAACCAATACCTAGCCGGGCTCGGTGGCTCAGCCTGTAATCCCTGCCTTTGGGAGGCTGAGGTGAGTGGATTGCCTGAGCCCGGGGTTCAAGACCTGCCCGGGTAACTTGGCGAGACCATCTCTACAATAAATCAAAAAATCAGCCGGGCGTGGCAGCACACGCCTGTAGTTCCAGCTACTTGGAAGGCTGAGGTGGAAGGATCGCTGGAGCCCAGCAGGTCGAGGCTGCGGTGGCTGGGAACAGTCACTGCACTCCAGTCTGGGGACAGAGTGAGACTCCAACTCAAAATAAAAACAAAACCAATACCTGCAGCACTTTGTTAGTCATTCATGGACGTGTGCAGCAGTGAAAAGGTTGATTGGCCCCACACACAGGTTCCCAGCTCCAAAAAGAACACTATCAACAAGCATCTTACTTCTAGTCTATTTAATGGTGTTTTCCATATTTTTGTGCTTTTTGTTGGTTTTGCTGTTTAAAATAACCCCCAAGCATAGTACCTAAGTGCTGTCTAGCATTCCTGGGAAGAAGGCCGTGATGTGCCTTACAGAAAAAATACGTGGGATAGACTTCATTCGGGCTTAGGTAACAGCGTTGCTAGCCATGAGTTCAGTGCTAATGAATCAACCACATACACACTAAGTAAGGCATCTTTAAACAGAAAGACTCATAAAACAAGATTATGCCCTGACCAGTTGACAAAAATGTTGTGGCCAGCTGTTCCCAGGAGCCAAATCTTGTATTTCCTCTGGGAGCAATGGTTTAGTATTCGCTAATTCAGTGTTCACACAGACTTTATGGAACCGAACTCCCTTGAGGAACGAGAATCAACAGAGGAACACACACACAGCCAAAGATCACATCCAAGAAAGCCGGGGAGGGAGGCGGACGCCACAGGGCACAGACAAGCCACCACTAAGGACGTTCCCTCATTCCAACCCAGACGGTCATGAGTGGATGCCAGGTCCATCTCAAGCTGGCCCGCCAGCCCAAGGGCGGTGAGACCCTGGCCTGGAAGTCGAGAGGCCCGGTCTCCGACCTCAACTCTGCAGAAAAGCCCCTCTAGCGTCAGTCTCATCTGCTGGGTCACTTACACCTGGTGGCAATGAGAAGTCACTGTCTCTGGACGACCTCGTGGGCCCCTTCTTACTCCAGAATTATGTGACTTAGTCATTTTATCAAAAAGAAAAAGCACCCAAAGTCCCTAATACTCAGAAAAACTGCCCCTGGGACTGTCCAGAGACATTAGTCAGGCCGGGCTGGGACTTCGAGTATGACAGCCGGCTCTCAGCCGTGGACTTATCTTTAGGTTGAATTGGTGGCCACTATTTCCTTTCTGAAAGTCAGTGCGGGAAACGCGCCCTCTAACGCGGTGGCCCCGGGGACACTGGGACAGGGGTGCGGACAGTACCCGCGCCGATTCTCGGTGACCCGCCCTGGGGACCCCACTCCTCCCACGCTCGGACGCGCACTCTCAACCCTCGCGGCCCGGCGGGCCCCCCGGTCGGGCTTGGACGAGACCCCCAGCGCCTGGAGCCGGCTTTGAGACGCGCCTCCCGCTTTTCCTTTCTTCTCTGAGTTGGGGTCTCACTCTGTCGCCCAGGCTGGAGGGCAGCGGCACGCCGGGCTCCGGCGATCCTTCCGCCTCCGCCTTCCAAGGAGCTGGAATACGGGCGCGCGCCACCGCGCCCGGCGACTTTTCGATTCATCGTGGGACCGAGGTCTCGACAAGCTGCCCGGGCTGGCCTCGAACCCGCGCACTCAGGCAATCGTCTGCCTCGGCCTCCCAAAGCGCTGGGTGGCAGGCTGAGCTTTTCTTCTACGGCAGCCAGACGCGGCCGTCCGGGGAGGGGGCTGCTCCCGCGCCAGCTTCTTTCCCGCCTTCCTGCCGACACTCGGCGCACAAAGGCGGAGGCGAGGGCAACCGGCGCCCGGCCAACACTCGCCGGGCGGGGCGGGGCTCACGCCGGCGACGCCCGCACTTCGCAGCCGAGGCCAGCCGGGCAGCCGAGGTGGCCGCGTCACCGCGCCGGAGGGACAGCCGGGCGCGGGGGCGCGCGCGCGCCCGCCCGCCGTCCCAGCTCCTCCGGCGGCCGCGCCACCGCGCTCCGGTCTGGGGGCAGTGAGACCTCGCCTCGCGAAGGGGGCCCCGACCCGCCGCTCCCCACGCCGGAGGGAGGGGACGGGCAGGCGGGCGACACCCCGGCCACGTGCGGCGCAGGCCGCCACGCGGGGACGCCCCGTCCCTCCGCGGGGGCGGGCGCGAGTCCGGCCCGCTCCGCGCCAGGCCCTGCTCCCTCTCCCAGACCCCGCGGCGGCGAGCGCGAATGCGGCCCGGGCCCGCCGCGTCCCCGCGCCCCGCCGCGCTGCCCCCTCCCCAGACCCCGGCGGTGTCACGTGCCAGCCCCCCCAATCCCCACGTGGCACGTGCGAGCCGGGCCCGCTCCGCCGGGTGCCTGCGCCCCGCGCCCCCAAACCCCCGCGACGGCTTGTACGAGCCGGGCCCGGGCGCGCGCCCACGGCTCAGGGCGGCGCCGCCGGGCCCGCTCCTTTTCTCTGCCTGCGCCGCGCCCGGCCGCCCCCGGCCCGCGGCTGACAGAGCCCAACTCTTCGCGGCGGCAGTGGCGCCTCGGAAGGCCCGGGCCGGCCGCGGCCTGAGGCGGGCGGGGGCGGCCGCGGCGCAGGCTCCGGGGTCGGCGGGCCGGCGCTGACATTTTTTGTCGCTCGGAGGAGGGTGAGGGTGGTGGTGGCGGGGGGCCGGGGCTTTTCCGCGCGCTGAAAGTCAGCGAGAAAAACAGCGCGCGGGGAGCTAAAGCCCGGCGTCCCCGCCGAGACGTTAGGGTTAGAAGTCAGGTGGCCGCCGCCGGGGGTGGTGCGGCCGGCGCTCCTTATAAAGGCACGGCGGCGCACGCGCGGACCGGCCGAGGCGGCGGCCACAGCTCTCGCGAGAGTCGGCCTCGACGGAGCTCTGCTTTGTTTCTTTTGAAGTCCCACTTCCGGCCGGAGGACGCCGCGTCTTCCCCCCCGGCGGAGGGCGCTGCGGCTGTCCCTCCCGCGTTCCGGCAGGCGCTGCGCCGCCTCGATCTCTCCGCCGTCGGCGGACGCGGGCGCCTCGACGGCCTCGGGTCACTGGGGCTCACAGGACGCTTCCGGCGGACACAACGCCGCCCCGCGGCTCTGACCGCCACGTCTGGGGGGACTCGGCGGAGGTCGACTCCCGGCAGCATTGAGCCGCCCGTGCACGTCCTGCTGGTGGCCACGTCCGCGCTGCCTGTGGGGCCGCCTGCTCCCCTTCAGCCACTTTGAGCAGGGGACGGGTTCGTCGGGGGTCGCCGCGTCGTCCTAGACGCCTCGGGTCGCCGAGGCCGCCGTGGAGCAGACAGCCTCCCTGCGTCCGGATGTGCGCTCCGAGAACCCTGGGGTGGGCCCCGACCAAGAGAGGATACGCGATGGGTCGGGGCTGGGTGACGACCCCCTGCCTGCTTCCTCGAGGAGGGTCGCCGAGCCCGTGTGCCAAGGGGTCCGGGTGTGGCTGCGGGTCGCAGGCCCCCAACCCAGCAGGCCACCCGGCGACCCTCGGACGCCGAACCTGTTGACCTCTTCGCATGGTAGTTCCTCCCCTTGGGAACGAGACTATTCCCCGGCAGGCCTGGTCCTCTGGGACGTGGCCGTTGAGCCCTCTGCACTGGGCGTCCTCTGGGACAAACATGTTAGCGCGAAGCTTTTCAGAGCTGCGTTTCCTCGAAGTTTTCCACTTAGGTTGCGCGAAGACGCAAATGAAGAGATGGGATATATACTGGGGTCTGACCAGTCGAGAAGCGGTTTTCAGGAATCACCAGTGCATTCTTCCCCGTCGTGGAATGACAGACTGGACAGTAAATTGCGTATTATCCGTGTGGGAAGGAGAAAGCGAGACTGCATTGTCTGCTCAAACAGAAAAAAAGCCAGGTGGAAGACGTCCATTACTGTCGCACAGCATGTATCAGTGGACCTGCGATGCATGTTGGTGACTGTTTCACATGTTACCACAAGTTAGAAAAATATATAAAATTTTGATTTGGTTGGTCATAAGTTCCTCGATGTTCAAAGTTCCATTATAAGCCAAATGTCATTGGTTCCAACACTATTTAATATGAGGTGATTCTTTTTTTCACTCTTGTAAAAAAGTGTGGTTAAGTTGCTAGTAGGTGATCTGCAAGGTATCTCCAAGTGCAGAGGGTTAAATTAGATTGTGTGTGGTTGGTACTGTTCATCTTTTTTAAAGTGCCTTAAAATTCTGCAGTGAGGCCACTGCCTTGCCAGACTGGTGTGGCCATGTGCTCTTTGAGCTATGGCTGTCACCATGCTTTGGCCCCTTCCCCCGCCTTGGGGAGGTGACTCTTTCTCTAATTTACTTCTAAATAAACTATAGTTTCTGATCTAACTTGTATGCAATTCTTTGCATCTTTTATGTGCATCAGGTCACACCCCAGACACCCACACTCCCAGCAGGCCTGACCTAACATTCTGGAGGCCCCGCTGGGAGAGTGTGACCCTAACATATTCTGGAGGCTCCAGCGAAATGACGCTAACATTTTTGGAGGTTCCACCGAGACCTGCGCTGTCTTCTCTCCAAAAGCCCTTAAATATACACCCTTTGAGGCCACACTTGCCTCTTAGTGCAGCCCCGTTTCCAGTCTGTGAAAGGTGAATAATGACCTTTAACTTCTTTCTACTTAAAAAAAGAATTCTGCGGTGAGGGGTTAGGGTCATTCTGCTTGTGGGTCTGGTGGGTGCAGTACAGAGTTGCTTCCCGCTGCTCTGACCTACACATCATCCTTATAGCTCACGGGCTTCGCCCTGCTGGTTCCCCCACCGAGGAAGTGCTTCTGGTAAGCCCACGCACCCATTGCAGTGCCCGCAAAGGCATCAGGGACAGTGGGGATGAGAGGGAAGCCCACGGCCCCTGTCTTCTGAGAACGTATCTATAGGGAGAAAGACCAGCAGCCCAAGCAACGTCGCATCAGTGAAGTTGGAGCATGTGCTGGGACACCAAGGAATCGGCCGCCTGATGCCTGAGCGGAAGTGGTGTCTGAACCAGGACCTGTGAATTCTCGAACTCTATGAACAAAAATAACACACTTCATTGTATTTTGAAAGTGCCATTAGGTGCACAATCTCATTGAACGTTGTGCCGCCCCTGTGTGAGAAGGGATCAGCAACCCCGTTGCTGGAGGAGGAACTGAGTCTTCCAAAGGCTTAAACAACTTGCTTGAGTCATACAGTTGGTCAGCAGCAGGGTCTGGACCTCAACCCACATATGTGGCCCCTAAACGCAGAGAGTTTAAATTCCAGCTGTCTACCCATAAGTCTCTCCCCGAGCCCACTGCTGGTACTGGGGCCTTCTGTGGGCCTTCAGAGTATGTCACACTTCTATTAGGACGCTTCATCACCTGCTTTATATCATTGTGATTTGAGTGTGATTCCTCCTCTCCTACCAGACTCAGGCTTTTAGGGACAGGATGCACTTCCTGTCTAGCACACACTGTGATGCTGACAGAGCAGTTTCTAAACTGAGTTCTGTGTCAGCACTACCACCATTCTCTCCGCTTCCCGTGTCATCTCAGTCCTTCCCCCTTCATGTCTTCTAATCAGGTACCAAGTCCTATCAGTTTTTCATAACTTCTTTTTAATTCCCCTTGCCAGCAATCTTGAGTATAAGACTTGGCTGCTTTATACCTGGACTAATAACTTCTTAACTGGTCACAGAATTTCCAGGACTTTCCCAGTTCAATGTCTTCTCCAAATGACCACCACGTTTATCTTAATGCAATTCCCTTACATCTTCTGCTTTTAAATCTCTAGTTGTCCACCTTGGCACATAGGACATTTAGCACTTAAAGCCTTTTAGTCCCCAGCCTTAATTTACCCTCCCAGTCATAGCTCTTACTCTGCTCCATATGAGGGCATCTTAACAAAATCCGTCTGAGCCAGGGGCACCTGGTCGCAGTGACTCAGGTGGCCGAGGTGCGAGGACGGCGTGGGCCCAGGAGATCGAAGCTGCAGTGAGCCATGATCATGCCACTGCACTCCAGCCTGGACAAGAGAGTAAGAGCCCGTCTCAAAAAATAAATGACCGGGCACGGTGGCTCACACCTATAATCCTAGCACTTTGGCAGATCAAAGTGAGAGAAGTGCCTGAGCCCACGCGTTTGGGACCAGCCTGGGCAACTTGGTGAGACCTCAGCTGTACAATAAATCAAAAAATTTGCTGGGTGTGGTGGCGCATGCCTGCAGTTCCAGCTACTTGGAAGGCTGAGGCAGAAGGATCACCTGAGCCCGGCAGGTCAAGGCTGTGGTGGCCGTGAGCATACTACTGCACTCCAGCCTGGGTGACAGAGTGAGATGCCAACTCAAATAAATACGTAAATAAATACAAATAATAAAAATTTAAAGACCAGACTATTAAACATGAGCTCGACTGTGCTTTGTTCCCTCTCTTCTCCAACAGCTGGCTTGACTGTGCTCTCTGGGTGTCTGCCCCCCCAATACCACCCTTCCGTGATGCCGCATGTCTGCCATGTGGACTTCCTCACCACAGCAAGCTTTCCCTGAACTGCAGCAAGCTCAGTCTATCTCTTATTTGGCACAGAGCGAATTGCACCACAAACTGCCCTCACTCCGAGGCCGACGGGATGGGAAACACTGTGTGAAGTTGGCTAAAACATGTCACTTGGTTCTTGCTGGACTGCTTCCTAATTATTATTCCCCCATTACAGACGCGCAGCAGAGACATGGACAAGCCAGGAAGTGAAGTCCTTTCTACTCTTCCAGAAACGTGATACTCAAAGTTTTCTGCCGCTTGTACCCACACGCTTCCGCCCTGACCATCCCATCTCGTCTGCTCTTCAGAAGCATCTCTGGTGCACGACGTTGGGTCCGACTTCTTTGAACTCCTCAGCCCTGATCCACATGTCCTGGAAGGCCGACAGGGAGGCGAGGATGGAGCCTCCCATCCACACGGACAGCTTCCTTTCGGGGGGAGCCGTGACTTGCACTGAGGTGCTGGCGGGAGCCACCTTCACTACGTCCCTCACCAGCCGCTTGTCGAAGCCAGGGAAGATGGTGGATCCGCCGGCCAGGACAATGTTGGAGAAGAGGGAGGGCCTCAGGTCGGCGTCACACCTCAGGACGCTGCGCAGGCACATCTTGTCCACGCCAAGGGCCTCCAGGCCCGCGAGGCGCGGGGAGAACAGGGCCTCGGGGCAGTGGAAGAGTGGCTCGCGCAGCCTGAGGACCTTCCCGTCCGGAAGCCTGTAGACCTTCTCCAGCGAGTCTGGCTTCCCGACCAGCTCCTCCTCGAAGTCCATCGCCACGTAGCAGCAGGTCTCCTTGATGTCCTCCAAGACCCTCCTGTCGGCACCCCTGAGCAGCATGATGCCTTGGCCTTGCACCAGCAGCATGAGGTGGTGGGTGAGATCGAGGCCCGCCAGGCCCAGCTGCTGGACCCCATGGGGCAGGCAGTAGCCCTCGAAGACTGGCACGCTCTGGGTCAGCCCCGCGCCAGAGTCGAGCACCAGGCCAGTGGTGAAGCCGGCGGCAAAAAGGGCCAGCACCGCCTGGATGGACATGTAGAAGGCGGGCACACCCAGCTGCTCAAAGAACACCTCGGCGGTCTGCTGCCGGCTGGCCAGGGGGTTCAGGGCCGGCTCAGTCAGCAAGACCGGGCCGTCGCTGGGCTGCAGGCTCAGGCTGTGGTAGGTGTGCCTCCACATCATCTCCATGTCCTCCCAGGACACGACGAGGCCGCGCTCCACCGGGTAGCTGGAGGAGGGCAGGGAGAGACGGGACAGCGTTTTACTACCCCAGCTGTCGTGCTCTCAGAACCTCGGGTGGCCCGTGTCGACCACCAGGGTTCCTTTGTGGGCGGTAACTGCTGCCCCTCTCAGAAGCACCATGGCAGCAGCCATCTACCTCTGCAGCTGTCACTTTCCATTTCTCTCCCCTTGGAAGACTGGGACGTGTTGGAATTTGGGAAACCCTCACCTTAGAGTGTTGTTTTAATATCACTTCACTGGGAAGGCTAGCCCAAGGGACAAAGGTACTGTGAGTTAGGTAATATTCTTAAATGACTTCCTATGTTGTGAACAATAACTTTGTGCATTTGAATGAACCTCCATCTTTGGATGTCTGGTACCCTGGAGATGTGCAGACAGCGTGTTTGCAATGGAGCCAGCTAGCTGGGATGCCTGTTTCTGGCTTCCTGACCCTCCGCCTGGGCTCCCTCCCCCTGGGCATCCTCCAACTAGGCCCCAGCACCCGGGATCCCTCCACCTGGGCACTCTCCACCTGGGCTCTCTCCGCCTATTCTCTCTCCCCACCGCTTCTCCCTCCACCTGGCCTCTCTCCACCTGGGCTCCCTCACCTGGGCTCCCTCCACCGGTTCTTCCTCCACCTGGGCAACCTTCACCGGTTCTCCTTCCACCTGGCCTCCCTCCACCTGGGCATCCTCCACCCACCTGGGTTCCCTCCACCTGGACACCGTCCACCTGTTCTCCCTCCACCTGGCCTCCCTTCACCTTTGGCTTCCTCCACCTGGGCTCTCTCCACCTGTTCTCCCTCACCTGGGTACACTCCGCCTGGGCACCCTCCACCCGCCTGGGCTCCCTCCACCTGGGCTTTCTCACCCGGCCCCCTCCACCCGGCCCCCTCCACCGGGTTCCCACCAGCGCCCCTCCCTTCCCTCCCCGCCCCCCAGCTCCCCCCTCCGCCCCCAGCCCGAGGGAGGCACCTGATGGACAGCGCGCTCCGCCGCTCCTGGGCCTGGTCGCCCACGTAGAGCTCCCGCTCGCCGGCGTCCGCGCGGCCCTGGGCCTTGGCGCGGCCCAGGATGTTCGGGAAGACGCGCTGGGGCTCCCGGAGCCCCGCCAGCCCCGCCTTGATGTCCCCCGAGCCGTTGTCCAGCACGACCGGCGGCTGCGGGAAGCTCATGCCGCCGCCGCCGGCCGCTCCCCGCCGGCTCGGGCTCTGCGGGGCGTCCCTGGAACGCCGCGTCACAGAGGCCGCGAGGCCGCGGAGGCCCGAGGGAGGCCCGAGCACGCGAGGCCCGAGGGAGGCCGAGCCCCGAGAGGCCCGAGCCTGGGCTCTTTCTCCTCGGGGGTGGCCCCCGCCCCGCCCGGGGATCCCCAGGCTCCGGACTCCCCGACGTCCCCACCCAGAGGCGCGAGCCCTTCACCAGTGCGTTCTCGACGCCCGGGAGCGCCCTGCAAACAGTCCGCTGGCAGGCGGCTCCGGGAAGGTGGCCTTCCCCTGGGAACACGGCACTCACCAGGGACGCGCCGTCGGGGGGGAGGCCCCGTCCCGGCGACTCAGACGCCTGCCCCTCTGGAGAGAGGCCAAGCAGCGGGAGGACCCGGCCTGAGGGCAGACGCTTCCGTCCCGGGTCTGCCTGCCGGCGATGCTTTGCGCGTCTTCCTGCGGGTCCCCCACAAAGCCCACGCCCTCCGAGCCGGGGACCCTCGCCTGCCTCCACCCGTCCCGCCGGGGCGCGTCCCCCTGCGTCCCCCGAAGCCCAGTCCCTGGCCCAGAGGCTTAGGCGCAGGGGGCGTCCGCCTTCTTGCAGGAACGTGGTTTCTTGGGCCAGGAGACATTCCGGTGCCGGAAAATCCGAGCGCAGAGCGCGCCCAAACCGCATCTCGGAACCCGATTCTGCACGCCCAGGAGCGGATGTTGCCAGAGGACCGAAAGCGAGCAGCTCTGGGGGGGGCTGGGGGTCGATCCTGGGGTGAATAACGCGTCCTGCCTAGACTGGAGAGGGCGGAGGGGGCTGGGGGAAGGGGACGCGCACGCGCGCGGGCGGGAGCCCCTCCACGCGCCCGGGACGCCGAGCGCCGAGAGGATGAGAGGGAAGACGCTCCCTTCCCCGAGAAACCAGAAAGGGCGCCCGGAGGGGGGCGGCCGGCCGGCCCTGCTGCTGCCGCCGGGTGCCCAAGGCGCTTGGGAAGAAAGTAAACGCAAACTCTCGGACTGGTTTCAGCACGGGTCAGCGGGGCACAGATTGTCCTTCCTGTGCTTGACATTTTCTTTTTAAAGTTAGGCAAATCCCACTGGAGTTGCAGTCGCCTGCGAACTGCCGGCTCACAGGGACATATCAAGGCTCTCCTAGCACAACTTCCCAGCAAGGTTTCCGTAGTGTAGTGGTTATCACGTTCGCCTAACACGCGAAAGGTCCCCGGTTCGAAACCGGGCGGAAACATCCTTTTCCCTGCTAGGCTTTCTACGGGAAACTTGAACTTTGCTTTTGAACGCCTCTCTCCCCCCCAAAAGCTTTTGTTGAAGGCTTGCTGAGGTTTAAAACCATGAACTCAACTCAACCCAGTACTCAAAACATCATTCAGGGCCAGAAAGGAAGATCAGTGTCAAAACGGCTAGCCCCGGCACCCCCAAGCATTCTTTGCATTACAGCGGGTTACTGGAGATGGACATTTTCCCTCAACTCCAGAAGACCGTTTTATTTTGTCTTATTCCTATCCGATACACTTAGTGTCACGCTTGATATTCATAAATTTAATTCGTAAATATTTGTATTTATGAATTCATATTTATATAATTTAAAGTATTTATATTTATGAATTAATAAATTATCCAAAAAGAAAGGCTGACAAAAAAGTGGAACCAGAAAGAGAATTCTACTCAGAAAGACAAAACCAAGAAATAACCAACTTCAAATTTGTTCCTATAAACAAATTCCTACAAACAAACGGCTGTGGTTTTATTCGAAAATATGATTCTTACGGAGAAAAAATAATCGATGAAGACGGCAAGACTCTGGTAGGAAAAAAGTATCCTGGGACAAAACAGATGACTACGTTTAAGCCACGAGCAGATTCCCTCAGGTCCCGACACATCACTGTCAACAAGAAAAAATGTCCCAGTGCCGGTGTCCTGATACTTATCACGCCCACAACACAGCGACCACACTTGTTTCTAGTGCTCCTGTATGTTGCAGAAGTAACTGGCATCTCTTTCCATCACGGCACAAAGGCCGACATCCTCAGTGTCGACAACTGCATCACAAACGTTCCAGTCTCGACCCAAGACCTTCCAGGTAGGAGCCACCTGCTTCCCACGTCGCGCATGCGCGCCGTGCCCACCCCGCCTCCCCGCCTCCCGACCCCGCAACAGGGCGTCCCGGCCCCGAGGCCCAGGTGCTCACAACGGGGGGTACCGAGAGCCCTGGGGCGTGTTCACTCAGGACCCCCCACGGCCGAGCAGGCGCGCAGCAGGGTCCCCCGGCGGGGCCCGGGAAGGGGAGAAGGGGGAAGACGCACCCCGCAACAGCGCGCAGGGCGGCCCTGCGGAGCCCCGGAACCCGGGCGCGCGGGGCCAGACACGGGTCGAGCAGCGCCGGGGGCGGACCGCGGGGCTGAGCGCCAGGCCCGAGCCTCCTTCCGCGAGGCCGCGAGGGCCGCGCGGTCCGCCCCGCACACGCCCCGGCCTCCGCCGGAATTGACGTCGCCGTGCGGAAGGGAAGGCGGCGCGTGCGCGTGACGTCCTCCAAGATGGTGGAGAGCAAGTGAGGAAACTGCCCCCTGGGTTGCTCTCGGTGAGTTCCCGTCTCCCCCCGGCCAGTTGTGCCCGCACCCTCCCGCCTCGGACCCGCAGAGAGCGAGCTCCCAGGGGTCCCGGCACGGCTGGGGCGGAGGTGGAAGGCGGGGCTGGGCGGCCCGGCCGGCCTTGGCCACAGCCTCCGCCGTGGGCACTGCCGAGCGGGCGCCGGGCCGGGGCTGGGCGGGGGCCAGGGGGCCGGGCGGGGGCGGAGCCGGGGGCTGGGCGGAGCGGGGGCCGGGCCGGGCCGCGGCGCCGGGGTCCGGGCGGGGGCCGGCCGCGGAGGCCGGCTGCGTGGAGGGGCAGGTGCGGTTCCGGCGGCCACGCCGCCTTGGGCAGCCTGGGCCGCGCTGGCCCGCCCGGGTCCGCCCCGCTTGCAGGGGAGACCGTCCTGGGGCGCTGACGGATTCGGCGATCCGAAGGCTGTCTTTAAAAACTCATACTGGGCAGCCCCTTCGGGTTCCCTCCCACTGTGGAAGCTTTTCTGTTCTCTCAATAAATCCTGCTTTAAAAAAAAAAAACCAACAACATACTGTGCCCTGCCTCGTCCTTTCCTTCCCGGGGGTCCCTTCTTAGTGGCGCTTAAGTTTTTTGTCTTCGCACACCGTGTCCTCTGAGCTGGGGAGTCTGGGGGTTCCGCGACAGTTGTGCGGTTCTGTTCGTCTGGTGGAAGTTGTCTGGCTCGTCGTGGTTTCTTTTTGTGTCCGAAGGATGGTGTTCGCTGGTCAAGATGACACAGGCAGAAAGGCGCCCGTCCTTCAGCCTTCTTCACCGTGTGTACTCAAGAGCCTTTCGGGGGCTCGAGTGAGCTAACGAGTGGCCTCTTGTTCATGCGATGTCCTCCGTCCCTTCCCCCGCCAATTGCTTGTGTAGACGTTTGATGAAAACTTTTTTCTTCTTTTTTTGAGTCGGGATCTCACTGTCTCCCAGGTTGGAATGCAGTGGCAGGATCACCAGCTCCCCGCAGCCCCAAACTCAGGTGATCCTCCCACCTCAACTTCCCGAGTAGCTGAGACTACCGGCATACCCCACCACGCCTGGCTAAAATGTTTGTTTGTTTGTTTGTTTGTAGAGATGAGATCTCGCCCAGGCTGCTGGTCTTGAACTCCTGGGCTGAAGCAATCCTCCTTCCTTGGCCTCCCAGATGTTGAGATTTCAGGCATGAGCCACCACACCCAGCATTAGACTCTCGGGGTTGTTGATTTACTATCTCTTTTTGTCTTTTAGATCAAGGGTAAAATTCCATTCTGCTATCAAAATGCAGTATTCCCACCACTGTGAGCACCTTTTAGAGCGACTGAATGAACAACGGGAAGCAGGTTTTCTTTGTGACTGCACCGTAGTGATCGGAGAATTCCAGTTTAAAGCTCATAGGAATGTGCTTGCTTCTTTTAGTGAGTATTTTGGGGCGATCTACAGAAGCACTTCTGAGAACAATGTCTTTCTTGATCAGAGTCAGGTAAAAGCCGATGGATTTCAGAAACTGTTGGAGTTCATATACACAGGAACTTTAAATCTTGACAGGTAAAGTACACATTTTATTTTCAATTATAAAAGCTAGTCAGTAGTCTTTATGGCTAAAGCAGATTTGTATTTTTTCCATTCATTCTCTGAACTGAGTCTTTAAATATTTGTGCACACAATGTTTTTAAAAAGTCGGTATCACTGGTTTGAAATGAGCAGGAACATTCTATAAGCACAAAAAGCACAAATGTTAAACAATATTTCTGACACATTTATCTATTGAGGCGAAGCCTATGGCTTCAGTTATGGGAACTTAAAGATCAAACCCAATTAATTCTAAGTGACTTTCCGTTCCCCATTGCTTATTGGTCTTGATATGCCTCTGGCCTCTCACCCTCACTCTTTGTCCCTTACCTCTTAAGGTGTTTGGATGGAATGCAGGTGGGAAAAGAAGAAAGAAGAACCTGTGTACTCATCTAATAGTATTCCCATCGCCAACCATAAATAGTAACAGTGTGCATAATCTCTTCCTGATCGCAAGTCTGGAAAATGACTTTGTTGGAGCGTGAATGGCTGTGACTCCTTTTATTATCTGTTAATCTGCCAGTACTGATGCATAGGTCAGGTCAGAAATGCGAGAATGCTTCCCTAAGATGCTTACTCCTGTCACTATGTTAACAAGAAGTGGGTTCTGAGGAATCTGAATAGCAGGCACCCTAAGATGCTTACTCCTGTCACTATGTTAACAAGAAGTGGGTTCTGAGGAATCTGAATAGCAGGCACCACGTGTCGCCCCTGCATAATGAGCACATAATTAGATAATTAGCAACACATTTACTAGTTGAGGAAAACAGAGAGGGGATAAAAAGCAAAAAGAAACTGATCAAATTACCCTGTCTAATTTTCTCCATCTCTTTGGAAAGTGTGAACATGAGTAGGCTTTGGAATTAGATCTTGCCTGTCAGTCACCACATCTCCTCGAGCAAGATACAGTCTCTCTGGGCCTCAGTTTCCCTATCTGTAAAAGTGAGATGGTGATAACTATCTTACTGTTTGTTAACCATGAAGGTTGGGTAAGGATTCACTTGAAGGCCCACCTCTCAGTGCACGTTAATTTCCTTTCTTCGTTTTCTCTTGTTTGCCCTCCCCTCTCCCTTTAATTCCACATTTCTTGGCGAAATATTAGAGAAAAAAAAAAAAAAGGAAACTCTTGAGATTCTGCCACCCACTGATGACACTATTAACAGTTTGAAGTGTATTCATTCTTTCTTTTCCAGATGGTCTCTATGGAGATACCCATGTACACATTAAGCAGAATCCTTCCTTCCCTTTTATATTGCAGCTCATTGTGGAAATATACTTCTTGAAAATCTAGAATCAGAACTGAAATTCTTTAATCTTTTTAAAAAGGAAGCACTCATGCTGTTTTGGAATTATTAATAAATTCTGATATAATCTTAAAGCGAGTCAGTTTTCTATATGTTGGTTAAAGGATTAGAGCAGTGCTGTAGATTAATCTCACATGGTAAATTATTTAAATTTGCAAAGTAGTTGATTATACAGGCACCTCCGATCTAAGAATTTAGAATCCTTAATAGAAAATAACCACAAAACCAGTGGATTTTGGCTGACTTCAATTTAATGATTTCCTTTTCTCAATTAACTATGCCAGAAAAAAAACCTTAAATTGGTTTGAACACAGGATAGAGCACCTTTCTTTGAGTCTTCATGCAAAGAACCAGTGTGAAGAACAGCCAAGTGTTGTTAAGTCTTTTCTGGTACCTATCTTTCCTGGGAGCTGGGGAAGCGAATTCTTTGCATCCAGCCAGAATGTAAGAGAGGACTTACCCCAACATAAGAAAGGCTTACAACTTAGTAGTTAAGAAAAAAGGCAGAATAATAGAATTAAGTGGGCTCAGGCAGAGTACCTTGGTCAAATCTGGGTTCTAAAACTCTGTGATCTTGGACAAGTTACTTAATTTTTTTGGACCTCTGGTTTTTCATTTGTATGTACAATGAGGATTATAATAGATGTCATAGGCATGTCCTGAGGATTAAGTGAACTAATCTCATGAAGAATTTAGGCATGTCCTTGGCAATATGTAATTAAATGACCTTCAGTGACTTCACAAGATGAAAGCAAGTGTGGAAGCACTGTTACCTAGTACTTGTAAACGAAGGCATATTAATTATTGAGTAACCAAATGCTGATTGGCTCTTTTAGCTCTTGGTGAATTTATAGGCTGTCTCTGAAATAGTCTGTATACATGGAACAGTTACTGCGTGACTTGGTGCTAGTTTGTGTTGGTCTTAAAGGCTCCCTGATCTTGTTGCCTGTTTAATGGTTCATTTTATGGAGCACTACACAATTATAATTTGAGGCCAAAAGAACTTTTTTAGTTAAGTATAATAAGCAATGGAATAAATTTGATTTTCATTCTAATAGTATCACTCATTTATTGTTCTTTTTAATAATAGATTATGTAACAAAATAGGAATGCTTAAGAATAAATGTAAATTTCTGGACACTGATGATGCTGAATACATGTAGAAAATTGTGTATAAAAGGTGAATAAGATTGTTTTATATTTGGAGCATTTGTGCTGTTTCTTTGCAATGAAAGATTTAACTTGATTACAAAGATCATCTACTATACATTTTTACATTTCAGCCAAGGACCATAAGAAAATAATATCTTAGGTAAAATTTTCTTATCTAGGGGAAAGACTTAAACAGATTATATATCAAAAGGTTGTTCGTAATATATTTAGAAACATGGGGTGGACTTTCCCAGAGAATGAATTATTTTCTAAGCTGGTGGTTAGGTTTCTGAATTAGTCTATAAATCTATAAACTCATAGCTGAAAAATTAAGTTTGTAATAAAAAACAGTTTTGGTTTTTGTAATTTTTTTGTTTTTTGAGTCGGAATCTCACTCTGTCACCCAGGCTGCAGTGCAGTGGCACACAGCCTTTGCAGCCTCAGCCTGCTGGGCTCAGGTGATCCTTTTACTTCAGCCTTCCAAGTAGCTGGAACTACAGGCATGTGCCACCATGCCTGGCTCGTTTTTTTGATTTATCGTAGAGACAAGGTCTCGCCAAGTTGCCCAGGCTAGTAGTCTTGAACCCCTGGGCTCAGACAATCCTCTTTCCTCTGCCTCCCAAAATGCTGGGATTGCAGACATGAGCTACAAAAGACAGTTTTTTAAAAAGCCATTGTAGTGCTAAATAAGAGGAAGCATACAGGTGGCTCTTGAAACAAAGCAGGTTTTTGTTTTGTTTTGAGTCAGGATCTCTGTTGCTGAGGCTGGAGTGCAGTGGCACAATCTTGGCTCACCGAACCCTCCACCTCCTGGGCTCACATAATTCTTCCACCTCAGTCTCCTGAGCACCTTGGACTACAGGTGTGTGCCACCATGCCCAGCCAATTTTTTCTGGTGACAAGGTCTCACTGTGTTGCCCAAGCTGGTCTTAAGCTCCTGGGCTTAAGCAGCACTTTAGCCTCCCAAAAGTGCTGGGATTACAGGTGTGAACCAACATACCTGACCTGCAAAGTGGGTTTAA
Organism: Cephalopachus bancanus; assembly: GCA_027257055.1. Lineage (NCBI taxonomy): Eukaryota > Metazoa > Chordata > Mammalia > Primates > Tarsiidae > Cephalopachus > Cephalopachus bancanus. The sequence goes on along the minus strand of JAPVLO010000281.1, from coordinate 1,920 downwards.
TTGGAAGTTGATGAGAATATGGGGAGAGATTTATAGATACTGTAGGATACTTTTAGGGACCTTGGAGGTTCATGACACTAGTTAATGTTAATTTCACTTCAGATTTGAGTCCTTTTAAAAAAGTACCAGCACTTCATTTATATTGTCAGCTGTGATTAAAACCCTTTTCTGGCTTATCCTCATGATGAAGAGGGAGAGGAAATGATCTTCCCAGAGAACGACATCATATTCAGGGAAAACATCAGGAAGGCGACTCGAGAGGGCTTGTGTGTTTGTGTTTGTTCGTCCTCATCATTTAAAGGGTCATATTTTTAGTGTTCATGCCAACTCGATATTAATTTTGTAGCTAAGAAAGTTGAAACCCCCAAAGACGCTGACTTACCTCATTAGCTCAGCTAGTGATGCCAGAGCTAGTGCCAGATTAATCAGACAATTCACCACCTTGTAAACATCTGAAGGGCACAGACATTTTCTTTCTTCTTATGCTCTCTCTTATTACCACACATAACAGAACTCAGTAACCATGGACTAGAATGTTGAACAAGGTGGCTTCTTTCTATGGAACTCTAGTAGGACAAACCCTCCAGCTACCTTGGGCTGAGTATCACCAAGCTGGGAGGATGCTGGAGAGGGCTGAACATGCTCTCAGACCTCACTCCTCCGATATGGTCCTGGGCCAGCAGCAGCAGCATTGTCAGGAGTGTGTTCGAAATGCAGACTCTGGCTCAGCCTGTAATCCCCTGCCTTTGGGAGGCTGAGGTGAGTGGATTGCCTGAGCCCACGGGTTCGAGACCCGCCTGGGCAGCGAGACCTCATCTCTACAATAAATCAAAAAAAATCAGCCGGGTGTGGTAGCGCATGCCTGTAATTCCGGCGACTTGGAAAGCTGAGGCGGAAGGATCACTGGAGCCCAGCAGATCGAGGCTGCGGTGGCCGGGAGCGGCCACTGCACTCCAGTCTGGGCGACAGAGTGAGACTCCAACTCAAAAAAAAAAAATTTTTTTTTAAAAAGAAATGCAGACTCTCAGGCCATCACCGGTCAGCTGGTTCTGAATCCTCATTTAACAAGGTCCAGGTGATTTACATGCACAGTAGAGTTTGAGGAACATGTTTAAGTCCCTCATGGGGGAGGCAGGGGAAGACAGCAGGAAACAGACTTATTAGACTCTTCCTGTTGCCAATTCAGAAAAGTTGGTTGCTATCTAAACAGGCCTTGGGTTGGATGGGAGGAGGCAGTGAGCTGCCAACAGCTATTTCTGTGTTCCAGGGTTTTTAAAAAACAGCCAGAAAAGTTAACATTTTATTTTTCTGTAGTGGTCCATCGGCCACTGTGACTAGCTATTATTTTTCATCTTTTCGTGTTCCACAAAATTGAAGATTTTTGCCTAAACACTGTTCTGAATGACTTTACTTTGTAAATATATTTTTCCTCTTAGTGATGCCTTTTTCAGCACTTTGCTTCATTAGATCTTTAAAAGCTGGATCAGAAATCCTATTTGCAGCTCTGTTTCAAAAATAGCTTTTCTTTGATCAGAATATTGTCATTTAGCCTTGTTTCCTTACAGTTGGAATGTTAAAGAGATTCACCAGGCTGCTGACTATCTCAAAGTGGAAGAGGTGGTCACTAAATGTAAAATAAAGATGGAAGATTTTGCTTTTATTGCTAACCCCTCTTCTACAGAGATATCTAGTATTACTGGAAACATTGAATTGAATCAACAGACTTGTCTTCTTACTCTCCGAGATTATAATAGTCGGGAGAAATCAGAAGTATCTACAGATTTTGTTCAGGCAAATCCCAAACAAGGGACTCTAGCAAGGAAGTCTCAAACTAAAAAGAAGAGGAAGCCTTTCAATTCCCAGAAAACTGGGCAGAATAAAACAGTGCAATATCCCAGTGACATTTTAGAGAACGCATCT